>BRZM01000793.1:0-67643 GCA_033238685.1 Lates japonicus
AGCAGGATCTAAGGGGACTCTCTAAACAGAAGACACTGTGAATAATTAATTGGATCTGTTTATTTAGTCAAGACAGTGTGTCTCAAGGGGATGTGGGGAAAACTCCATTCTTCAAGCAGATCCACATTCTCTAATACCACAGCGGCACATTTGTGTCAAGAGCTTAGCAAGGCGTGAAGATTTTTTATTTTTTATTTTGTATTTAGTGCCCTGGAAAATGTGTGTGCATGTCAGAGAACTGCATAAAAATACAGTATTTTTTCATTGGGCTGTTGATAGACATACAGTACATGCAGATGCTTTATTTATGTAGCACTACTGAATTAGTTGTCATGTATTTATTCTCCTCGAGCTCTAGTTTGTACACTTTGCTCTTTGAAAAATAACTTTGTGTATAATTTAAAAGTCATAGCCTTGCACTTTGTGAGCTGTATATGAATACAATCCAGTCTCTTTACATTTCCACGAAATGCATAAGCAGCTGAGAAATTTCTTACACAATCTTGTCATTCCCCCAAGGAAATTCACTCTGTTTACGTCCTCATAAATCTGTAACTAATGCAAATTCAAGCCCCTGTTTCTACTGTGTTTTAAAGTGTCACCTACGATGCTTATGTATCAAATTTATGGTACGGCCCACTCACTAATTCGGCAGTGGCTTCTCAATGTATGTATTTCTCCTACAGTCCTGTCACACATAAAGTTGATACAGTGCATGGAGCTACTGTTTCAGCCTACACACAGCACACAAACAAACCTTCACCCTCTGTTTGGTAGAGAGATGACTGTTTGAGGGATCGCCTCTTTGTTCTCTGTTTGTCCACCACACCTATGCCAACACGAATGAACATAAAGACTGTATATGCACATGCACACACATCCAGAGTCTCCTGTCATGGACCAGAGATAAGGGCAGAAGATACAGTTTGCAGGCTCTTGGGAATTTCATGGGGCTGGATTTTATATCTGTCGAATTCCCAGTAAATAAGTAAAACTGGCTTCTCTCGTCAGGTCACCTTGCCTTTAGCATCTGTCAGTGAGCACATCTGTAACAATGCCTACACTGTTCAGGTAGTGTGGAAGGACCAGCATTGATGTAGCAATATGACCTGGCAACCAGTAACAGCACCCAGTGTAATCTGTCACAGATTACATTTTGACAACTGTGAAAATGCATTCCAGTGTACATCCCATGTCCAGGTTAACTGGCTCTACATAATGGCTCATGTTCTTATCTGTCAGCAGCAGAGTATGTAGAATGAAATGGAAGTTTTTTTTACAATGTCTCCTGCTCCTGGCTTAGCCAGAGGGGCTAATCCAGCCTTTATCTGGAATTAGTTTAATAAAGGAGGATACCTCATTCTGTTCATGAGGACTCCTTTGTTAAGCACCACAGACGACGGCAGAGATGCGTTGATGTCTTGTGTTTAGCTGATAAGCATTCTGGTTGGGCCAGTTTAACTAAACCACACGTGAGTTCATATGTATTGTGTCACAGGGTTCCCGGCGTCATATAATACGTGTTCTTGTAAATATCACACCTCGCACATTCAGGTGGGTTTGGATATTGTTTAGTTTCGTATAATGATTTAAGAGCAAAAACAATATAACCACGGTCACTAATTGGCCAGTATAACAAATGCCCATGAATATGATTTTCTGACGTTGATGCACAGATACACTGGCAGCTGCACTAAATTATCAGTGCACTGTGCGAGGACAATTTAGTTCCACATACAATGTAAACAGAAGACATTCAATACATACACACACACATTAAGATGTAGGAAGCAAACACAGCCAGGTTTACTCTACATCTGGAGGCTTTTTTTTTCCAGGTTTTACATAACCATCTAAGAAGCATGAGCATCCATCACCCAGGGGAAACACATCCCTGTACATTTGCAGCTCATTAACACAGATGGAAAAGAGACATACTGTATGTTTAATAAGACCTGAGTGACAGCATGGATTTTTTTTAATTTCACGTAGTGTTTTGTTTTGATTTTAAAATGTAGATTTTCAAAGATTATGTGATTGTTGAGCATTTTTCTTCAACACCAACTTGCCTCACATTTACACAGCTAAGACTCATTCACACCACTTCACCCACTGTCAGCAATGGAGGTTTAAGCTCATCACTAAAGGACATCTTGTCAAAAAAAAAAGCGCTGAGCTGAGGGTGCGTTACTCAGCTGCTTTGCCAAACAAGCTGGTCTGAGGATTTTTTAACATGCAACTGCAGGGTCATAATCTCATTTTACTCTGA
Organism: Lates japonicus; assembly: GCA_033238685.1. Lineage (NCBI taxonomy): Eukaryota > Metazoa > Chordata > Actinopteri > Centropomidae > Lates > Lates japonicus. The sequence continues at coordinate 2,270 of BRZM01000793.1, forward strand.
CTCTGTATGTGCTGACTATAGAGAAGGAGGCTCCTCAAAGGGACAAGCACGGGGACACAGTGAAGCATGTCAGGAATTCCAATCAAGACCATTTGACCTTTGGCTCCTCCTGCATTCGGCATGTGCCGCCTGGCTCTGCAGCCCAGCCCCACCCCACTCATGGTCCCCCACCCTCCCTCCTTCCATCCTCCCCTGCTCCCCTGTCCTCTACAGTGAGGTGAAGCAGAAGATTAATGAACCACACATGTGTAGTAGGATCAAGTTTGATGCAGAGGATTGGTATAAATTTTATTTATAAACAAATCAACAAAATTAGTTTGTGGAATCATACTATATCTCGTGCTGGACGGGGATTATTATACTCCACATACTTCCCTGTCATTCCAGTTTGTTCTTTTGCTTAGCCATCACTCTCCCCTTCTAAGACAGAGCAGTGGCATAGGGAATCTGGGATCTAAAGCCGTAAATCACAGCAAGGAGCTGACAGAAACACCTGATAAGAAGAAGAAACAGGGTGTTGGGGAGCATGCCCACCCATCCAGCCTCTCACATCTCATGTCTCTCTCCATCACATCTCTCATGCTCCAGGCCAGCATGGTTGAAGAGGGTGTGATTTGGCTCCAGCAGGTGTCGGGTTTTAATCCCATCTACTCCCACTTAAGCAGTTATGGGAATCTTGGCTGTCAATTAAAAAAACAAAACAACAACAACATACCCATCTTAGTGGAAGAGCAAGGCAGATCTGAAACATGCAGCAACCCAATAGCTATTCTTGGTTTGAACAACTGTTTTTTTTCCTAAGAAGTGTGCAAAATGTACTGTAAGAGTGAGTCTGAATGTGGGACAGAGAGACAGAGAGAAAGATGTGTGTGTGCATGTGTGTGTATGAGAGAGAGAGAGTTAGACATATCATTAGGGAAATTGTTTCTCGAGTGTGAGTCGAACGTCTCGGTGCAGCAGTGTCACTCCAGAGAAGGTCACCCATGAGAAGGACACAACTGGATACACTCAGCTCACTATCGGGTATAATAGGAAAATGGGAGGGTGGGATGGTATGAACTTTGTGTGTGTGTGTGTGTGTGTGTATACGGGTGTTTGTCTGTGTGTCTCCTGAGCCTGGAGCCAAACTAGCTGGGGCCGTTTTTTAGTCATTTGACCCACCCGACCTCAAAGTGTCATAAGTGAGCGGAGATAGGGATGAAGCCATGTTATTTTATGGGCCAATCTTAGCCTGGGACATAATCATGACAGGCCCAGTAACCATGACTCTTTGCTTTCACTCAGGGCTGGAGTGAAGGAGGGTAGGGAATCAAGGAAAAAGAAAGTTCTAGTGCTTCCATGGCCAAGGAACAGAGACAGCAGATAAGCGGGAAGGACTCTACCAGTGTAGATATATATCTGATGCAGTGATTCAGTAAATATAGTTGCTGTTTCAACACTCTTAAAAGCTCTGCTCTGCTGCATCTTTGTCTTTCATTCTTTTCCCTTTTCTTCCTCTTTTCTGCCTATTTTTCTCTGTCTCTCCAGTGTCAGCACTGTATTTGATGAACCAACAGAAAACTGCAAGCTATGACCTCAAAATCTGTGGATGAGTGCCCACTGATAGTCAAATTTGTATTGTAAACCAAGAGGTACTGCTGAGTTAGCAACATCTTACTGCTATTTGTAACCCTGTCATGCTCAGCAGTGGGGTTAAAACCTAAAAGAGGAAGAGTGAAAACATAAGCACTATGGTCAGGTGAAAGCCTAGAAGGGTTACTAGAATGCATATATATAAAATACTGCTGATATTTTTGCCTAAAAAGTTAACAATTTGGAGATACAAAGCCTGTACACGACAACAGCAAGCAGCACTCTCAGCATTTGCAAAACAAGCACATTTGTGCAAATTTCAGGAATCAGTGTTTCTCCACAGACTGGAAAAGCTAAACTGATTACCTCCACATAGTGGAAAATAAAAGAAGTAATTCACAGAATAGAACAGTTTACAATTATGTTGATCAAGTGAGAATTATAATTAAGGTAATGAATCTGTTTCAGGGTCTTTATTGGAGCAGTGATTACTATTGATAAAACACCCTCTTCTGGCTCGGCTCCAGGCCCGCTCTTACCTTTCAGAACTGCGCGCAGGGCTGACAACACAAGTTTCTGGAGTTCTGAAATTGTAGAAAATTAAATCACGGAGTGAGTGCTATTCAGTACAACACAAGCCCGAGGGGAAAATTATAGAGCTTGCCACAGGTTAGAAGGAAAAAAACCACATTTTGCTGTGTTCTCGACAGATTACTGTTTACAGCATGCAGCATCAGCAAATAAAGAAAATATATCTACTGTAAATATCCCTTAGGAAGCAAGTTCCCTCGTTTACTAGTTCCCCTTGGCTTTAAGCACAACAGATGAGTGCACTTGTTATCAGGACACAAACACAATTCAGCCAAAGCATCCTGTCACTCTCCCAGTAACAAGATAAATGCTTGTTACCCTCTTAAAGCGCAGAGATAAAACACCCCAGCTGGTATCCATGTTCGAACACCTCTCATTTGGGCTTGTTGAGTCTGTTGCCGCGAACAGACAGCGCAATCACCGCCTCACTGAAAATACACACAGGTCTGGAGTTCACAAATCTCCAGGGAATCATGTTTAATTCATGAGAGAACCTAAAATGAGTCAGAAAGCAAGACCTTGCAACCCCCTTTAATGTATTCAGCGAGGTTTTTCAGAAGCTTGTGTGTGTCCCGCACCTCTGCTGTCTGTCTGTCTGTCTGTCTTTTCCCTGCTAAGATGCCTGTCACGTCACTCTGCCCTTTGCTTTGGACCATCAATGTCAACACTACATTCCTGTGTGGTTCTGATTTGTGACGTGGTCCTCTCACTTCTCCGCGCTTGCCTTTGCTTTCCCTCTCCTCGCTCGTCAGCGATCAAATAGAGTAACATCAAAGACAGATGACAAAGAAATGTCAGATGTTGTCAAGGCCAGGAACCAGTGGCAAAAGTAATTTACCCATGTTCTTTCTCTTGTTTGGTTACAAGGCCCTGTGTATCCCTTGTTCTTTTAATAAATTAAAAGTAGTTGATTTTCAAACAACACCCAGGGGCTCTATAAGTTAATTGCCTCTTGTGGAGCTCCAAAGGTGTCGTAAGATTGCTGCTAAAATTAGGGCTTTATCAGAGATTCCCCCCCACACACTCACATCCCCTCTCCCCTCTATAACTACAACTTATTAAATCCCACATCATTCAGGAAATGTTCCTTTTTTACTTCTCCTGTCACTTTGGACCTCCTGTAACAGATGTTTAAAAATACCTGTTTCAGCATACAACTCAGGAGAAGAGATATACTCTTTAAAATCACATCACACATATTAGACACTGTCAGCACATCACCTAGTTGCCCCAGTGGAGCTAAAAACAACCACAAAGATAATATGTACAGTCATTTTATGTCTGATTAATTTTAATGTAAAAGAGGCCACTGGATTTTCTGTGACGCTACTTTTTTCTCTGTCTCTGGCTTATTAAGAAAGCAATCGATGCCTCTGATCTGAGGAATGATGTGGTCAGAGTTGTGTGTCTGTAGCTGTGTGTACATGTATTCATCTGCATGTGGGCACATGTAGCTGAAGCAACTGGCGAGGCTGGCAATGATGAGCCTGCTCTTTGGGAAAATGACGCTGTTTAAAACGCTGCAGCTGAGCCTGCTTCATTGTACAGGCAAATTAGCCAACAGTGGACACTTGCTCATCTCCCATGTGATGTTAACAGCTAATCCCTTACTTCAGTCCTCCAGCTGTGACAATGCAGCAACCATATCATCCTGTTTTAATATATTTGTATAATACTGAGGGCGCACACAGCAGTTTTATTCATTTCTAACTATGGGAAAATGCATCATTACTGGTTTTCAGGTGCTGCCTGGAGGTGCTGAGTTTTTGTGCCACATGCAAGTTGTCACATTCTCAGTTTCATACATAGTTAGGTTTAGGCAACAGAAGCACACGTCCTACCTTGTGATACAGTGTTGACCACAAATGTTCCTTAACTTTAAATGGTGCTATGAACGGCTTAATATAGACATAAATAAAACAAATTATCTTTTTAGTTGCAAATACGTTCAATGACAGGACTAGGTATTTAAGCACAGCAGTGGTTTGAACTAAATGCTAACATCAGGATGCTAACATGCTCACAATGGCAATACTAAAATGTTGTTTAGCAGGTACAACATTTACCATGATCCCAATCTTAGTTAAACACATTAGTGCACTAGTTAGTTGTTAGCAGTAAACATACTGTATATCAGAGGCATCCTCTCGAAACCATGATTGCCTTCACAAAATTTCCTACTGATCCATCAGTCAGATGCTCAGATATTTCACTGTACTTTATGTTAACCAAACGTAATCACTGCATGTTTATTTATGTGGTGACACCATCACTACTGCAGTGGAGTTGAACAACACACATTTTCACTTATAGTAAAAGCATTAAAGTCTGATGACATTTAGCAATGGTCCCCTTTGATGGATGAAAGGATCCTTTTGGCTGACCACCACATTATGGATGTGGAAAACTGTGTAGTAGCTTCAGTTACCATTAATCTTCTGATTAAATTGTCTTGCATATGATTATAATTCATATGCTAATGATTTCATGCATTGTGGTGAATATCCTAATTCACTTAAAAGAGCACTTAAATGTGAAAGTATAAAAGAGGAATTCTATTAGTAGAGAATGGAGTCTTTACTGTTGGATCTGCTGATAAGCTCAGGTTCTACCTGATTTTGTTTGAGACTGTACAAAATGGTTTACATATTAAGCTCTTCACACAATAATAACATTCTTTGAGTTTAAACATGAGAGGCAATAATCAGTCAAACTGTGGTTCACTTGCCACCTATTTCTCTGGGTACACCTGAACATATATAGACCAATACGAATGCAGATGATTTGGCCTTTTAAAGCTTATAGTTCAAACTGCCCTCATGGGTTTCTGTGGGTTCTAATTACAGCAGCTGCCAAATATTGACATATTGACAAATTGGAACAATTTAAATGACAGGTAGAAAATATTGTGCTTGGGGGCTGCACTATACATCAACACAACATTGTTAGTGTTGACATAATGTATGTACTTTTCAAAGTGGATGTGTAATTTAGATTGCTGATGAATGAAAGGTTGAGAGGAGCATCGGATGAAGCTTGTACACTGTGGTCTGAGGGCACTGTAGCTTTGACCCTTATTCTCTGTTGTATTGGTTGATTTTAATGTTGTTGATCAATGAATTGCAGCTCAGTCTGCTGCTGCAAATGCCAACAAAATGCATGCTGCATTTTAATATGTATGATTTAAAGCCTAAGTTTAATTCACTCTCTTATGTCCTGTAGGTGTTGAGCTTCAGCTGAGAATGGCAGGAGACTCTCGAGTCCTCATGGACCACAACATGGAGATAGGAGTCACACCTGCACAGGTAAACTACACAGCCACTATTGGTCAATCATTGTACTGATTCCTACTGTCTTCCCATAACTGGGGAAAAAGTTGAGACAATATGTAAGATAAACGTAATGTGGTGGTGGAGAGATGGAGGAGATATAGAGAGATGGGAATGATTCATAGGGACAGAGCTACAATATGTGTGTGAGAGAAGAAACCAGACTGATGGCTTTCAAGAATGGTGGGAATGAGAAGGATAAAAAGACTGTTAGATATGCAATAGATACACTGTGCAGATACTTACTATAATGTACAGATTAAATCAGTGGTAGATCTAGCCCCACAAAAGCATGAGCAAATCTGTTTCTCTAGTTCAGATATAGTTAAGTTTACTCAGCAGTGGAGATAGGCTGACAAGTTAAACACACCCACCCCTGCCAATAATGAATGGTGGAGTTGTACTGGTTATCTGTCCTGATTGCCCAGCTGATTGGAATTTATACTGTCAACCCAAGCGCGGCCAGAAATACTCAATGAGAGAAAACACCCACCACTTACTACTGCCACGCAGGGAGAACTAATGAATTTGTTTATGGACCATCACCCCCAGGGACTGTATCGACTACAAAGGCCAAAGATTGGGCAGCGCTGCTTGTGACAGCTTCATCTATCACTCAATTAGCCCCAGCCCAAAGTGTGGAAATGAATAGGCCTATTTTGGCTGTCTTTCATTTACAAGCGGTGTAGTACTAATTAACAATAATTTTAAGAACAGCTGTGTACATTAACTGATTATATCAGTGGAAAGTTTGACTCTAAAAATGGTGAAGTGACTGACGTCTGAATCTATATTTGATCCAATATCCCTGCATACAGTTGGTAATAAGGGAGCCCTCTGACATTTGTCATCAAGCACATTGTCATCAAGCCACTAATTGCAACGCGGGTCAATAAGCATTGTCTTTCACTTCTTCTTTGTCAAGACGTTCCTTAAAAGGGGATCACTTCAAATCAATATCTGCAAACTCAATACACGCAAGCCTGACTGAATGTGCACATACACAGGACAGCAGTGAAACAGCACCTGACATCTCAATGAAATTCTCCTGAATAAACCTGTCTGAGAAATTTTATTATCCAGGCTCTACAATCAAAGGCACTGCAAGGATATTGTAGTGCTTTAGATTATGTCCCACCCTGGCTGAACTGTGCAAGCAATCGTCTTTGTGATAGACCAGTGGAGCACTTGGTGTAAGCACGGTTCTACAGAGAGATGGATCACAGGTGTCCGATTAGTAGTGAGAAATTCAGAGGGCACGGGAGCTGTTTTCTTGCTTCGGCACAATGCATTTCAATTATCAGCTCAGATTGGAAAGTGTCAGTGTGCTGCCAACGCGTCCTTTGTCTGTTTGAAAGGTGCCTTACCGCTTTGTCCTTCTGTATGTGTGTTTCTTCTTGTCATGTATGGATGCATGTGTATGGCCAAGATGACGGGCAAGCAGATGGTGTGGCATTCTGCATGTATGTACGTTTATAGATGACGCAACATATGTGCACAGGCATATACCACTCTTTTTAAAAGATGTCATAAGGGTCTTTTGGGGAAGGATGGAAGATCTGTTCCTATCCAGGCCTGCCAATGTCCCATAGGGTGCAAAGGGGAGGGAATGCAGGGGACGGGAGAGAGGCAGGGCACAGCTGTGGAGCCAGATCGCCTCACTGGAGCTGGGCCAACATAGACAAAGACCTGGGCGTCCTTGTGTTCTTGTTATGTCCTCACTCTCTGTTTCTCTTTCTCCCTGTATATATGGACATACATTGACACCTACAATGTCAAAGTGGAGTAGCACAGAGCAGTGACTTTATAACTGCCCTTAATGTCTTTAGCCTTTCCGCCTGCAGCACAGAGCAGCGTGGTTTTGCAAAAACTAAAAGACAATCACATTAAAAAGGTTAACACCTATATCCTCTGCCACAAACACAATATAGCTAAGTAAGGCTAATGGGGAAAAAAAAAGAAAAATCTAAACTGCCACAATTTTCTTGCTTTGTTCCCCTTTCTATTTTTGCTTGCTCATAATCTTTCATCTCTTTATCCTTATTTTGCCTCTCCTTCTGTGTATTTCCTATTCTACATAGGTGAAGAAGCTCCCCAAACACTTGCGGGAGGCTCAGATCTCGACAGAGCGAACCCACTTGATTTCTGACCCGGCGAAGAAGCCACGACAGCGGTATGTGCAGAAGGATGGCAAGTGCAACGTTCATCATGGAAATGTGCAAGAGACCTACCGTTACCTCAGTGACTTATTCACTACTCTGGTGGACCTACGCTGGCGTCTTAGTCTCTTCATATTCACTTTGGTCTATGTGGTCAACTGGCTTTTCTTTGGCTTCCTGTGGTGGCTGATAGCGCTCATCCGTGGGGATCTGGTGCATGCTGATGAGGAGGGCTGGACGCCATGTGTAGAGAACCTCAACAGTTTTGTCTCAGCCTTCCTCTTCTCCATTGAAACTGAGACCACCATTGGGTACGGTTACCGTGTGATCACAGAAAAATGCCCTGAAGGTATCATACTGCTTTTGGTGCAGGCCATCTTGGGTTCCATTGTTAATGCCATGATGGTGGGCTGCATGTTTGTCAAGATCTCACAGCCAAAGAACCGCGCCGAGACCCTCATGTTTTCACACAAGGCTGTTATATCGGTGCGAGACAACAAGATGTGCCTGATGTTTCGGGTGGGGGACCTGAGGAACTCTCACATCGTAGAGGCATCGATCCGAGCGAAGCTGATCCGCTCGCAGCAGACCAAGGAGGGGGGGAGTTCATCCCGCTCAACCAGACTGACATCAACATCGGTTTTGACACGGGAGACGACCGGCTGTTCCTGGTGTCACCACTTATCATCTCTCACGAGATCAACGAGAAGAGCCCCTTCTGGGAAATGTCACTGGCGCAAATGGAGAAGGAGGAGTTTGAGATCGTGGTTATCCTTGAGGGAATGGTGGAGGCCACAGGTATGAACAGGGGTGTAGTGGGGGTGGGGAGGATGTTATGGGAAAGGATAAAGACAAACAGGGGGTGAGAGGTGGAATGGGTGGACATATGGATGATGGATAGATGGATAGAGAGAGACAGAGATTGATGAACGGTTGAATGCAGAAGTGAGCTGAGTGGGTGGGATGGGAGCATGGATAAATGGATGGAAAGGCAGAAGAGGCTCACATGGAAAGATGTACTGCTTAAAAGAGGCAGGAATGAGTGCCTGATTGCAAAAGATAATATTGTAATGGATGGAAAGACAGAGAGACTGACATTAACAGATAACCGATTCTTTTAGTGAGACCTACATAATATTAATGTGTTTCACCTTAAGGTTTTAATGTGAGTTTTATCATTTTAATAATTTCATAACAGCTATTTATTTTATTTTATTATTTTATTTTTTTGAGGAAGGTGGAAATTGTTTATTAATCCAATATCTGAAAACCAAGTATTTACTTCAACTAAGGCAAATGACTGAAAGCTAATCATGCTACAACTTGGAAATGTTTGTCTGCCCTCGCTGCAGCCCGCATTTCCACTGTTGCTACTTCAAGGTTACGTCTTTGATATTGTTGATTTCAAAATGAATGAAGTGTAGATACCCGCACTGCTGGTCTGTGTTTTGGGTAAAGGCCAAGCAGTCATGAAAAGTGCCCCAGGCTGGCTACATTTATGAGGTTAGCTGTTAGCTCATAAATCAGCTAGCTGTTAATTTGCTGTTCTAACATGGTTTCTGTGGGACATTGGCTAAATCAGTTATTGTTTATATGCCTAAGCTGCACTGTTTATTGGCCTTTGTTCAAGGACTAATTATAATCCACTCATTTGAAATACAATGCATTATACATGTTACTAATTTACTTTATTGGATATCATTGCACTTTGCATCAGTAATTGAGACACCCTGGTTGATTAGGAGCATTCAGTCTCGTGCACACGGTTGTCTTTTTAAACCTCGAACAAACCACCGAGCTCCCTAATGCGATCAGGCATGGCTTTGCATGCATCTGAACATTTCTGCTCTATTTAGTTTTTGATTTATTTATTTATTTAATTTTTTTTTTTCCCCCTCCAAAGCACCAGTAGTCATCATGCTTCCTGCTCACGCTGCTGGATACTTGACTCAGGCATTAAATCACCTTTTGCTTCACCCGCAGAGACTATGGCATCATGCAGGGTTTATGTCGTCACTGACCTTGACCGCTGGGCAGTGGACCATTTTGACCGTCCACTGGCCCTCTCCCCCTAAACTTGTGTCCTCTGTTAACCCTAAGGAGATTCACAAACCGGGTAACAGGCCATAATCTTGGGAAGAAATGGATAGCTCAAATTCTTAATCTTTTCATAGTTTTTGCCAACATGACATTTGTGTTCAAATTATACAGCCAGCGCTGTATTTGACTCACAAGCTGAAACCAGAAAACACTGGGACCCAATACTGTCAGGGTTTGATTAACACTTAGTTACACACACTAGTTATCCCACTGCTGAATGTGGAAAAATACAATTGCAGAAATCTGACCTTGGCAAAATCCAAGATGTAGTACAGTATTGAGATGGTAATTCCTGTCATTGCCACATACTGTGCATGCACATTTGATACATTAATCACCAAAAGGCTTTATTACATTAAATGAGAAAATATGTCGGGCTTTATTCAATACTTGATGCAGTGCATGAACAAATGTATATTCCTTAGGTGTTTGAAATTGGGATCAGTTCCCTGTTCTCCAATGACAGAATCCAGTGACTTGTTTAGGATTTTGGAGGGGCTTAAAAATGTATTGTAAAATCATAGATATAGAGCATTTGAAAATTAACTGCATAAAACCACGTTCTAGTTATTTAATGAGTCATTTGCTGTAGCTGACTTCTCAAACATGCCATTAGTTCAAAATTATGTTGGGGTAAATAACTAGGATAAGTCACAAAGTATCACCGTGGTTAAAGAGAATAATGTTAAGTGTGTTCTTTGAGCTGTAAAAAAAAATGAACATTAGGGTTTAAACCTGCTAAAAGTAGGCTACTAATTAACATGTCATGTCTTTATAAATGAGGTATAAAGCTCTAAGGTCAAAAACGCTCAAATATATAGATGACTAAGCACCCTCACTGGATATTTTTAAAGTGATTAATATGATGTCATTGTGAATGGATGGCTGTTGATGGTTTTAAAATATTATTTCATCATATACAACCAGGACTGGCATTTTCCAATATCCTAAAATAAACCCTAGTAATGCCAGGATGATAGATACAGTACTTTTAGGTGATGTGTTTGGTATAAACAATTATGGTCTAATACCAAAGACTGATCTGATCAACGACTGAAATCAGCATCTGATGACCTCCACTGATAGATTGCTGAGCTATAGTATCAGAATCAGAATCAGAATCCTTTATTAATTCCTTGCGGGAAATTGTTGCATTGTATACTATAGAGTAAAAACCATATTAAAGAGTTGGATGTTATCAGAGACACTGAAAGTGACAGATAAGATGGTGGTGAGGTGGCTCCATTTTGTCTTTAATGACCAGCCATCAGTTGTTTGTTGTTTATTTGACAACCAGCTTGTGGTTTTCAGTATAACTGTGAGTCAGGCTCTGGAAATCACTTATGACATCTGGTTCTTAAGCACTCCTAAAGCATTTTTTATGATTTTTTTTTTTTTTTTAAGTAAAACAAAGAAGGAACATTCTGTCCCCCTACCTCTTGACACAGCATAGTTGCACCAGTGAAAATACATAAAATAGAGGCAGCCCACAATACACTCAATACATTTTTCTTGACACATAAAATGCATTTAAAAATCAAAAACAAATTTAGACAAAAAAAACATTTGTGGACACCTAAGCAGCAACTCTGCCTGTATATTTCTCATATGTAGCCATTGCTGTGGAGCACTTCAAATCATACTGCTGTAGAATACTTTAAATCATAAAACCTGATCCCAACAGTTTATTGTAGTGTAGTCAGGTGCTTGTATTGCTGTGTCAGAGGCTCAGTCACATGTTTTGGTGTTGCCGACAACAATTCCTGTTTCTATTGTTGAAGTAACTCTGGTTTACAGCTGCTTTGTGTCCTGTTTCATTTACAGTACATTATATATATATATATATATATATATATATATATATATATATATATATATATATATATATACATATATGTATATGTAAAACAAGGCCTGCTTTATATCGTTTCTCAGAATCCAGTAAGCATCTTGCATCAGAATTGTTGATGTGTACACAAGCATGTCTGTAGTGGTACTTTTTGTTTGATACTTTCCAGGAAAATACAGGAAAAGAGACACCTGTAACGGGCTCCAAAAGCATATTTAAGTAATGGTTTAAGTAGTGGTTTGTTGTAAGACAAAGTTGTCATGGTTGTCATTATATTCAACCCACTCTCATGGCAGTTCGAAATAGTCACGTAATCTAATATTGATTTCATGTACATGGAAGGGAGTTTCTTTTTTTTTTTTGTGATAGTGAGCACAACTTTCAAATACATGTATTTTAATATGAAACAATGTCCTGACTGTGGTTAGGTTTGGGCAATAAAAGCACTTCAGTTAAGGTTAGTGAAAAAACCACCAATCACTAACCCCAACCAATTGCTTTGTGTGCCTAAACATGACTATAAATTACTGTAACATTGCTTAAGTCACTTAAAGTTAACATTTTACTGTCACGAAAAAAGGGACAACTCCTGTTTATGTTCATTAAATGAATGAGTACATTAAATTTCATGACTATTTGATGAAATGCAAGTCATGCAGGTTCCCTTTTAAAATTAAATTGCAATCCTGTTATGCCTTCTCAAATTATTATTTTTTCATTCAACCTAAATCACATCTACAGCAATGAACAGTTAACAGTTAGCTGAATTGTAATTCAAAATTTTCAGAAGTGGTGTTTTCACTTCCACTTCAGCAGTTTTCATAGGAGGATATGCACAGGTGTAATTAATAACAGTAATTTAGTCAGCCCACTCCCCTGGACCATGTTGAGGGTTGGTATCTGTTTTGCATAGGTTCTGATCTTGTCAAGCTCAGCACATTAGAGACTGGGGAATCATGACAAAAAAACCAAGACCAAAAAAAGGTCCAAAAGTCCACAGGTGGATGCTGTGAGCCCTCATGACGTGCTACACAGAAAAGCAGCAGCAGCATGTGATTGCAGCAGTTACACCTGCACACCTGACGTTGTGACATTTTGGTGTGTCAACACCAGTAAATCCCAGGTGTAACTAATCCCATAAATGACGACCCTTGTTCACTTTGGTGTGCCAGTAAGCCAGCACGCACAATACCAGGAACCTGACACACCTAAATGGAAACCAGACATTTTTATAAGTGTAATGTTTGTTGTGAGAAAAGTCTGTTGGCTACAGGTGCGTTGTTCCCTTTTTTTCATTCTTAAAACATTTATATTCACAGATTATCTGAGTGCGTTTGCATGCTTTGTTCTGATTGCTACATTTAAGTTGAAAAGTGTTCTTTTTGCTCTTATTTTTAGTTAGAAGCTAAACTGTGTATGTGTTTACATGCTGTGAAAATTCCCAGCTACAGCTTTTCTAATGCAAGAAGCAACTAAATTCAGATCATCCCTTCTGAGACACCCTTGTTTGCTTATTGTTTGTTGCATTGTCATTGTGGGTCAGGTGGAGAACCACAGTCCAACATAATCATAGAAATTTGCATCAGTAATATTAATGAACAACTGCATTCTATTTCCTAAAGTGAAATAGGAGCCACAAAATGGTCCTATCATCTGAGCTAAACTTTCTTTTTTTTCTTTTTTTTAATAAGTTTGGTTGGCTGCACTAAAACCTAAAACAATGGTAGATTTTGTAAGCTACTAGCACATGAGCACATCACAGAAAAAGTGTCTCCTACGCACACGGCAGCCCGCAGCAGGCTGTTTTCAATGTATAAAAACATAAAAACACATGTATTGTTGACAAAATATGCTAGAGGAACAAGCCAATTCACTTTTCTGCAGGTAAGAGCTTTGCCGCAGGAAAAAGGGACACATTACCATACAATATTTGTTTCAACTGATGAAAAATGGAAAGTGTGTCTTCAACTGCAGAGAGTTTTAATAATTGTATCTGTAAACTTTGTGTGTGTGTGTGTGTGTGTGTGTGTGTGTGTGTGTGTATGCGTGCGCGTGCACCTATTTGTTAATATTTATGAGTTGATTCAGTCACATGAATAAATAGTTAATTTTGATCTAATCCCTCAGGAAATAAGTACATTTACCAGTGCATCAGTAAAATCAGTGAAAAGTCTCTTCCATAAGACATCTACAAGTCAAAGACAACTGGACTGAATTGTGACAAAACCTTAATGAAAAGTAATAAAACTGGATGCAGCATCTTTAAAGTGCTAAAATATGATTAAAAGATGCTAATAGATCCTCTCAATATAACTTCATGTATTTGGACTGCAAGATGTTAGATAAACTGAGAATTTAAAACCAACACATCAAACAATGTGCCAACACCCTCAACAGACACTATATAAACCCTTCTCATTAGGAAGTGAAAGATGCTATATTGTCTTTGATGATCCAGTCACAGGAATAACAAACATTTCACAAGTTAAATGTGGAAACTAGGCCAGTCATATCCACAAGGGAAAGCTGAAGAAAAGGTGCAAAAGCCCCTCCTCTCACTGTGACATTAGACACCATATCAAATTTGGCATCTACCTCTATTTTAGAGCACATGCTTGGTGTTATGGGTGATGTTATGTATAATGGAAACAGCACATTATGTAACTCAGCAGCTGTGTGAGTAAGTCATCTGTGGCAAGTTAGATGTTTTCAGTTTAAAGTGATACTTCAAAATCTGTCTTTTGAGTATCAAACACTCCCAGCCTGTAGGTTTCAAAGGTGGCTGTAATTATGTTGTTGCCCTCCTTAACTTGTGGCCACTTTCCTAAGTAGGAGTCTAATTAGCTAAATACCATAGAGTCTTGTGGAAGCAGACAGCAGTGAGTTAGGGACGGAAAGTATGAGTAACACATCTCCTTAAGAGGCTTATCATTTAAAGTTGTAGTTGAAGTCTTAGTGAGATATTTTGGATCATTGAGATGCTAGTTTTTAGTAGCATAGAGCATTGTCTCAGTTTCTTCACCACCTCTCCTCACAATTTGGGCATGGGTTTGTAAACATTTATTTATTTCATTCATGGTAATGTTGAATCCCCAAGAGGGAAAGATAGCAGCTAGTCTGCTAACCAATAATGAGAGCATCTCATTTCCACTCAAAAGATTCATAGTTTACAGTCCAATGGCAATGGACTACCTCATTTGTGATTAATTGTGTGTTTTGTAATCCCCCATTAGCTGTGTAGCTAACTATCTCATGTTTTTTTCTTTTTTGGTCATCCTTTTTGTCACTGCAGGAAAAGCACAGGTGAAATTAATGACAGTAATAATGACCACTCTCTGTTCAAGTGTGTCTGATACCGTGTGTGCTGGCTGACTGAAACTGCTGTGCTACGCTTAATGGAACTGAGCCATCATTCATGTTATTAGTTGCACCTGTGACTTTGCTGCCGTAACTCAAAACGTCACAGCTGCATGACACCTACAAACAAACGCTTTCCAAAAATTGACGCAGTGGTCTATTGACGTAAAATTTATATCTGACACTACCAATACTGTTAATGAGTAAAAATTTACAGTAAAGCCATGCCTTTTGCATTTATATCACATGTGGCCAAGCCTTTGTCTTCTTTCCATTTCCGAATTTCCGTATTTGCAAGACTGGGCTGCCAAATGTTCCTACTTTTTTATGACCTGCTTGGTGGCAAAAACATGCCTCATAAAATAAGTAGTGATACTTTAATCAACTGTGTGTAAATTCAGCATTAGTAGAATATTATCATCTCTCACAAAAAACCCAACCAAACAAACAAATAGACAAAAACAGACCTTTCTGTTCAGATCAGCGGAATTTCCAACATATTGCTTTCACAAACATGATGGAGGTTTGGAAGAAACACAGGTCTTGGCCCTTTCTGTGTGCAGTTCCTGTATAACCATGAATAATTTACTGATGCTGTCTCTTCTTCTCCCTACATCTCTTTCCATCTCTGTGTATGTTTGTTTACCTGTGTGCTTGCCTCTTTTCGTTCATTGTGCATGTGTGTGACATATATTGATTTGTGGATGTTTGTGTGGATGTGGACGCATATGCCTATCCATACCTGTGACAGGGATGACGTGTCAGGCACGGAGTTCCTACCTGGACACGGAGGTGCTTTGGGGTTATCGCTTCACACCGGTTCTCTCACTGGAGAAGGGCTTCTATGAGGTAGACTACAACAACTTCCACGATGTCTACGAGACCAACACTCCCACCTGCAGCGCTAAGGAGCTAGCTGCTAAGCTTCGGGAGGGCCCACTATTGCCTCAGCTTTCGCTCCTCAGCCCTGAACCTAAAATTCATACTTTTGACCCCCTGAACCGCCTGTCCAAACAGGACCCACTGAGCCAGAATGAGGACAAGGAGGAGACAGATTCAGGGGGTGACAGAGGAGAGACCAATGGCTCAGCAGCTGCTTTAGAGGAACCGCCCCTTGCTGATGGACTGCCTGACTGACTGGCTACATCAGCTAAAAACCCAGGAAAGACTGGACAAGAAGACAGAACAATATAATGCTTCATTTAGTCAATGGCCAGCTTGTTCCATTGCAGTGCTTGGAGATACAAGACATCCATCTCCAGCCCCCGACTCATGCAATATTCCTCTACTAGAGTGTCAATCTATAGTATAGATTGGTTTTGTAGACACGTAAGTACACAACCACACACGTACAATACCTATATCTACACTTAAAGGTTGGTGGTTCAGATTGTCTTTTTATAATCGTAAAGACCACTTACTGCTATAACAGCCCAAGTTGTATAACATTAACTTGAGCAAAAACTGGTAGCCATGACAGAGTACCATGGGCTTATTATGGATACTCCAATATTCTCATGTTAGAGTGTGTTGATTCACCTTCATTTAAACAGAGTATCAGTCTCATTACTCAACTAATGTGTCTGCTTCTGCGTGGTAACTGAACCTTACTATTGATGATTTTCAAAAAAATGTGGGAGACTATTATTTCCTTTATCTGTCAGTGTTGTTATTATTCTGTGTCTGAAACCCCATTCACCTAGGAGGAAATGTACAAGGCCTCTAGTTCACATAGGCAAGACAAGATGTAGGAAATTGTTCTATCAAAGGCAGCGTGTACTGGCATCCACAATCCAGCCTTGTTTTCTTTGATCACACCTTCCTTAAGGTTGTACTGTTATACACGCTCTCATTGTGTGTGTCTGATTTAATTCCCCCAACACACTGGGAGCCTTGACCCAAAAGAAACCAGCAAGTACCTCATTTTATACTCTTTTTCAGGGTTTGAAATTAACAGACAAAAAGTAGTTAAATGCTGGTAAAAGCTGTATTATGCTATAGACTATTTCGAAAACCTCTTAAAGATTAAAGATTTAATTCCCCTTCCCGCTGCAGAAGTAAAACATTAATTCCAAGGCCTTTTCTTGGAACATAAAGCACAATTTCCCATGAGGTGACTCCACATTGACCTAACCACCCACCTCGCCACCGCTACTGGCTGATGCATGTCAGTCCTAGTTAAAAGTGAGATTCAAATGTAGATTCAAATATTTATATGAAATATTTATGCTTAACTGCTATTTGAAATGTTCTTGATTTTTGTACACCACACATATGAATATTGCATAGGCTCCACAAGCTAAATGAAATGTTCCATGTATGCTTTTATGTTTGTTTTCTTTTTGTTTTAAATATTCAAATGACATACAACCTTGATATTTTGCAGTTGCATAAAAGGCACTGATGATAGGAGCAGGTGTTCTGTCTAATCTCATTTAAGTTCAGTATCTGGTCAGCCCATCCCCTGCGGTATTTGATGTCTTAGCAACTATTTTCTCTAACCTTCACCTTTAGCTTTCACCTTATGATTTGAGGTCTTAGTTGTCCTTACACACTCCGTTCCATTTGCACTTTGGCCCTGTTCCACAAACTGCCCCTGGGTCTTTTGCTTGATATAGTTTACGGCCCTTGTGACTAGTGTTTTGGAAGCCGACACTTGTCCTGTGAGGGCCGTAGCCTACAGTATTTTTTGACTTTTCTTTGAAGGGACACGCCAGCTTGCATGCATGAATCAAGCCCCTGTGCCCCCCACCCCCCACCCCATTGCTGAGTAAGTTTAATACAGTAAGAAATACAGGGTATTTTCTAGGCATGCAAGTTATGAGATTTCTACAAAATCTTACCAGATAATGTATTAATATCCAATTATCATTTGTTGAAAATGATACTTTAAATCTCCCACTCCCCAATTTATTGTTTGTTTTGTTTTGTTTTGGGTTTTTTTTTTCCAGATGCTTGTCCAATCAATGTATTTATTTTCACTGTGACATTAGAGCATCTTACTATGTATTCCATTTGCTAAATTATACGTTTGTCATTAGAGAGAGAGAACATCTTTCATTGCTGGAATGTCATCTGTTTTCTGTGTGTTCTCATGGGAATAAACATAATATGGCCGAAAGAACAACATGTTCCTGTTAGATAATGTGTGCCTGCATGAGCAAGTGTATGAGTGTGTATGCAAGAGTGTGTAGTTATTTTGCACAGAACTTTGCAGCAAAGGATTGGAAAATGCCTTAATTTAGCAAGTGTGACGCTGCGCAATGTCAGCGGTGGTGTGACGAAAAGACAGATTTAACCTATGGCTCTGGGTAAAACAACTGTGTCTTACACACAAGCTACCTGAAAACTGGATTAGCTGTGCATCAAATCATGAAAAGGAGACTTAAGCGACCTTTAATTATCAGCACAGAACAATCTTTTCTCACACTGAAGCTTGAGGCAAAAGCTGCTTCATGCATGCACAAGAAACAAATACTAAGGATAACATCAAGAACTTCATCGCCTCATTTCCATTTCTGAATTTGAATTCATTAATCAAAATTGTACAGCAGCAAAGGCTGTAACTCAACCCTCCCTGCACTGAACACTGAAATCTTTTCCAAGCCTATAAAGGAAAATAACCAGTGGTTTCCCATAGATTAAATAACTCTGGCTGCTGAAGTCCTCAGGACCTAAACAGCATCCCTGAGTCAGCTTTGTGTGTTAAAGACTGCAATTACATTCACACAGGCGTACGCGCACACAGAAAGACACAATCGCAGAAAACAGCTGGCAGACTGATTAAGAAAGCCACCATAGCTATTAACTAGTGACAGAGAAAACACTGCAGAAGTCACAGGGGTAATCACATTTATCCAGCGTCTAGAGAGTACAACCAGTCAGAAAATGAAACATGATGTTTCATTTGGTGGCCAGCTTGTCATAGAAATTCACTGAATCACAGCAATGTGCTGTCAAGGCTATTCTCGTCTGAGCTATTAAATTTGGAAGCTGGATCGTCAGCAAGCTGACAGTCCCTGATTCAAATCTGAATAATGTACGATGATGAATATAATGCATCCATTGAATGGTGCATTGAAATAGGTACCCAAGGCAGGTGCATGTGGGTGAGCATGGGTGTGTGTGTGTGTGTGAGAGAGAGAGAGAGAGAGAGAGAGAGAAAGAGAGATACAGAGAGAGAAAGAGAGTGACATAATTAGTCATCACAACCTCCACCCAGCAGCGCACATGTACACACAATGACACCAACAACCACAAAAACAAAACACAAAAATATATATTTAAGCTTTTGCCAAGGTTGACGTTCCCCTTTTACAGCAAGGACATTATGAAAAGAAAAGAACAAAGAAAAATAAAATCGCTAAAGCTGATGAATGGCAGTACACCAACAGAGTAACTAGCTATTGTTCTTTCCCTTTCCACAGCTAGCTAATACTTCTCCTTTAAATAATTCATGCTTGTGACGAAGGAGGAAGCACATAGGCCATTAACAACTGTGTAGCCAGAATAAAACATCCTGCATAAGAAGAGAATTATAGTCACAGGAAGAAAAAAGCAAGTGGGAGGAATTTTACTCTGGTACAACATATTAGTATGAGCTCTTTCTGTATTCTTGTTCCATCCAACATGGACTCTCCTGATCTTGCTCTTACAAACAAGCTGACCCCGTCAAGCAACTCCCACACAGAGGGAACACACATACTGACAGTCACAGACACAATCAAGCAGTAAAGTGAGCAATTACTTTTCTTTCTTTTTTTCTTTTTTTCTTATGTGGTATTGCCTGGTGTTTTTCCTCCACCATCCAGAGCAAAGTGAAAAGGAAAGCTCCTGAATGCCATCTTTAGCAACTGTGACTCCCTGCTGCAATTATATCTTATTAAGCATTCAAATCTCCTCTTACATGGTAATGTAATGGTTCCCCTGTCTTCATTTCCTTTCAGCTCCCACTGGTAAAAAGGCTTTATGTATATCATTTCTTTCTTTTGTCTTTTTGAAGCTTACAATTTAACCACCATTTGTAAGGTACTGCTGCATAAATGCCAAAGCCTCTTTTTGCACATGCATCTTTGTGTGCAGCTCTGTGTAAAACCCACAAGACCTAGTGGGTTTCCTGGGAATTTTCCCCTGCACTGTTACTCTGAACAAAAGCAGTAAGCCCCCAGAATCCAGCAGGGAACATGTTACAAAACCTTATGTAATGCAGCTTCACGCAGAGCAAGTGAACCAATCACAAGAAGCTCTGAGGTAACATATTTCAGTCTGCTGTTCTTTCACGGTGAAAATGTGTTCGAAGCAGGTCAGTTAAACAGTTTGAAGGAGTTCATTCACAGAAAAACTCATCCACTAACATTTTCTTCCTAGCGTGCATGCTAGCACACAGCCATATGTTAAGCACAACATACAGCCTCGCCACACATTTCTTAGACATTTCCTGTCATGCAGAGATTTCAAAGGTAGCAGCTAGACATGTGAAAAGAGAAAAGCACTACAGCACTGCCAGGCAAGTGTGCTGGGTTGTGCGTAAAAAGGAGCTTGATAAAGGATCTCTTTCCCGAGTTTTGAATGGAACAGGCAGACAGATGCACACAGAGAGAAACCTTTGCCTTTTCCCAGCCAGAAGACAGAGGTCTGCCCTTTGATGTATTTGGACGATGGCAGCCTTTGATGAGGATTTCTATGGCTGCAGAGTGGCTGTGGCTTCAAATTGAGCTGGCTGGGCTTCACCTGAGAAGCACACGGGCAAGGCAATACTCACAACACAGGAGCACTCAAGGATGGAAACTGTATAGTCACTGTAGTCAGTGTCAAAGTCAAAACATTAGTTAAACATTTTATTTGATTTCTTGCAGAAAGTTATGTGAGAAGATTGATGAACTCTCAAATCAGTATGCTAAACATGAATCTATAGCCAGCAGCAGGTTAGCTTAGCTTAGTATGAAAACAGTGGGAACAACAACTGTGTCTAAAGGCAACGTGCTATATCTTGTTTAATTCAGACACAGTGGAGTGAAAAAATGACAACATCCCCCCTATCTTACACTCAGCAAGAAAGCCAATGAGCATATTTCCCAGTCTCCCAGGTAGAAAAAAGAGGCCACCCAAGAAGGAACTATAAAGGAAATTAAATAATTTGCCTCACTTTGTGTCAAAAGCTTCTGGCACTGTGAGCAAATTCTGTCACCCCAGGCCTTGTTTAAAGCTGTACCAGCCAATAGAGCATACAGAGCAGGATTAATTAACACTGACCTTTTAGCATCATAGTCAGCCATTACTTCTACATTAATACTGCAGTGAAACATGAACTGAATGTAGAGCTTCTGCGTGAGGTGGAGAGGAGTTCCACAGCCACTTCAGGAGCTTATACTGACTCATCATCATGGCACGGTGCAAAGCAATGCAGCAACCATTGGACTGTTGAGATACTTAAGAGATTAAGTTTATGGAGGAGGTTTGTTTGCTTTTTGCTTCTTTCCTTGGTATTTCTTTTGGTTTGTTAGACAAACAATAGGAGTCTGTGGGTTTTAAGTCAGAACAGGGGAAGTACAGAGGAAAAACATCCAGATGGCAAGTGGGAAGAAGTGGGACTTTTTCCCTTATAGGCTTGCCATATTCAAAGATAAATTCAAATGAATAGCATAGCACCATTTTATACTTTAAATAGTGATTCATATATATTTTTTTATTATTCTCTCAATGTTTCTGTAGCCTACCCAGATTTAAACAAGTGACCTTTTGGTTGCCGCCTAACTTTATTTTGAAACAGTTAATAGCTGCACCATCTTGAGACCACCGTTTTACTTCCTCCCGTTTTTCTTCCACCAGTTATGACATAAAACACTTGTCTCTGTCTCTTATCTTAATAGTGCACTGCTAAATGTAGGGAGAGAGAGACTGGAACTGAAGCATGCCTTTGAACTCATGGTGGATTTAAGCCCACTTGAGAATCTTTGAATGTGTAGGAGAAAAGCGAGAGGAGTCGGTGAGATGTGAGAGATCCCACATCAGTGATAGAGATAAATCAATAGTTCCACACAATGGCTCAAAATGAAGGCATCGGTTAGCTTTGTCTGGGAGCTCCGTTACCAAGAAGAGCTTTGTTGTAACAGGATTTTAAGCCTCCGCAGGACCTGCTTTGCGTGTCGACAGTCAAGTTTACAGCAATATCTAAACGGTCGTTCAGGAAAGATGCAGCATTTTCTATGCTGTATGCTGAGAATGCAAAACAGCAGACAATAAGGGCAGATAAATGCCTTTGGATTCTTAAAGGGATTATTGATTTAGTAACACAGTGTCCCAATCAATATCCAAGTCAATGAAGCAGCTTCTTTTTCTGTGAAAATCATACACATTAAATTATATTAGTTACTTGTATTTCATTATTCCCTGCAGAAAGACTAATGTATAATGATGTAGTTGCAGAAAAACAAACTGTGGGTTTATTTGAGGAAATCATCAAATCACATGAGATACAGTATAAGTGGTTTTACGTGCATTTAATAGAGATAACACTGTGGAGTCTATACAGTAAACCTGCACTTTAAATCAAATGAAATAGCTTTAGACTGCATACCGTGCAGTTTATCAGCTTGTCTGTTAGAGGCAACTGTGGGAAACCAAATTACCTCATGCAGAGATAAGTTTGTACTCTCTATATTTATCTTTTCATTTTCTCTCTCTCGCTATCCATCTCTCATTGAGTAGGTAACCCTCATGACTCCTCTCCCTCCTACGCACCAAAACAATACTAGAACAGGAAAGAGCGCTGTCCGGTTCTCACCTACCTGTGGATGACTAACTGCTTTCAGGACATATAAATCACCACAGCACACACACAAGCACAGACGCAATTGTGAGACACACACCCAGATCATTAAAATCAATAGGCAATTTAAAATGTATCATGACACTGTTTTCAAGAGAATCTGAATATGCCAAAAGTATCACAAGAGAATCTGTCACAAAGAGACAAAAACAATGAATCAACTACAAGCGATCTATGTTCCTTTGCTTTTTCGTATATCCAAAATTGCTGTACATTTTCTTTCCTATGTGTCAGGCAATGCATCTATTTAATGTTTTTGCTTAAAGTCTGTGTTACAAAATGCAGCATTCTGCCAGCTGACAGAGAGTGTACCGCCAGCCAGATCCTTGCCTCTTGAAAGACATGCTCAGGTATTACTCATACCACCAAATCACATCACTTGTACAGTACGAATGCTGCCTCACTTCAACTTCTGTGGGCTGTTTGGGTTTTGAGAGAAATATCAAATATTTATAGATATGACTAAACTATGCTGTGTTGAATTGTACTGAATCGAAGCATTTTCAGCTGGGGCTGTTGTCTCCTTTGGGTTCTGGCATTTACATGCATCTGTGAACTGCTTTGTACTATAACTCTTCTTCATGCATAAGGCAGCCATCCTTTCCTTTATGAGTCACACTATAATCACATCAAGCATATATAGCACTATACATACATCGCTGCTGTTTCACATGCATTCACAGCAGGCCACTTGGAGCGCACCATGGAGGGGAACGCACCCTATATCTTTGCTTCCTCTATGCAAACTAAGCCGATGAGTCTCAAAGACTCTTGAAGTCCCGGGAGCTTTATGCATCTTCAACACGTGCTTCCTTGTCACTGCATGTCCTCCCTCCAGCCAAGCTAGTTGTTTTGCCTGTGACCTTTTAACAGATTCCCCTGGCATCACTGCAGCCTGCAGTCATTTGCAGTGTGCTCTGTCACAAGCAGCATAGTAAACGTTTCCTAAAGGGTCATAAACTGTATGTCAAGCATCACAGGCGAGCATTTGATGAGTTTTGTACAGATTGTGTATGTTGTTGTCATGATGGAATATTTCATGGGTGAAGAGACAGTGATATGCCCCTCCACACACACTGTGATTTGTTTGTTTGCCCTTCAGCATTGGATTAGGACTATATTTAGACGAATGAAGTATGCTAATGAGCACCTAGCTTCTGGAAGGCATATCTGACAGCTTCCACCACACGCTCTGCCAAGTCCATAATCTTTACCCCAAATCCCTTTTTTTCTCAGTTTCTATTTTTTCTTCACTCTATTGTGATCCTATTGTTAAAATGCTTATGGGGTTGCATAACATGAGGTTGGTTCACATGGATATGGGTGCGAAAGGTGAGGGGAGTTCTCATGTTTATTAGTGGTTAAATGCATCTTAATTTGACACTTAGCAGGCCCATAGAGACAGAAAACTCTTGCATAACTGCTCCCTCAAATGGAGATAAGAAATGTGTCTCCTGTTAGGACTGTGCTGACTGTCCTGTTGAATCATAATCACGCTCACATACCTTTTATGCTAATACTGTGATCCAGATCAGGCTGTTAAAGTCATGTCTCTTTCATGTAATCCTCCAGTAGGGGGTGGGGAAGTAAAAGTAAGTTTCATCACAGCAGAAGGGTTCTCTTGTTTCATCTAAAAATAATTAACCTTATTTTCAGGGCCGGTTTTCCATCAGAGTTGGTACTTGCTATTTAGGCTGAGACAGAAGCGCAAACAAGCGAGGACAATCGTCAAGCCTGAAAACATCACCAATATTATTGAAATCATCCATAAAAACTTGATGGGTGTTAGTCGAAGGAAGAAAGGAAGAGCTGTTTCTAATTAAGAGGAGCTCACAGTATTCCTAAAATCAATGGAAGTTATTTTCAGTAGTAAGCTTTTAAACCTCTGACCTCGGTTCTCTGTCAGCATCTAGATTAATCTGAAAAAAGGAATCTTGGGGAGAATAAAGTATTAAAAATCCAGAATTAAATATATGAACAAAAGGTGACATATCTTTTGTGTTAGCTGCCAAGTGGACAAAATATATTTATTTGAATAAAAATGCTACCAGGTTCAAGGATCGGAAAACCTGTAACCTAAGGTAGCTTGGATAATAGTTTGGAGATATCTCTTCCATGTGTATCAGATAAAGATTTAGCATTAGGCTACACAGTCATTTAAGCATTAGAGGTTATGTGTTATGTAGCTGCTCTCAGTAGCTTGTATATTTACTTGCTAATAAACATTTGTGTCCCAACTGGTCAAAGCTAATCACAGTTTATATTCTGGAAATCTTTAGAGAGAAGTAATATTTTTATCAGCACCTCAAGACGGTGGCAAAATATGATCACACTACACTTTGTTGTTCATCTTGTGTGAGTGAAAGGAATAGCCTTCAAGTTGAACACAGAGGTGTCGAGCATAATGCAGCCAGCCTCCTCACCCCGAACGCTTTGTTAGAAAAAACAATACTCGAGACACCTGAGGCCATGTGAAAGAGTGAGGGTCATGCAAAGGGAAAAGGCCATTCTCACAATGACAGCTTCTCAAACATTTTCAGGGACACAAGTCCTGTGGTGCAGTTAACTGTTTCTTCGCTGGATTTTAATGACATCTGCGTATGCCAAATAATGAAGTCTCTGGCTTTATCATTTTTCGCCATGTTTCTCAATTTTACCACAGTAAATTCTGTCTCCCAGTTACACATTATCCCATTATTTCAATTATGAAACTTAATGGTGGTTTTTATTGATGGTCTTTTACCAGCAACTGCTGATACAATGAGAGCTCAGAGTTTGAGATTTCTGTGGTTTTAAAGATTAATTTTTGCCACAGGCAGTGAAATCCCTGTTATTGATTCCTGGGGTGACCATTTGATTACTTGCCAATATTATCATATGGTGGTGTGGTGCAATTTGCAGTCCTGAAAATCAAATAAATTTATGTTAAAATAAGTCCTTTGAAATCTTCAAGGGCCATTTCCTGGTGGCTCAGCAGACTGAGGCATATGTGGGCCTATCAAGCCATGCGGGTCCAAGTTTTCACATTTGTTGCATAATGAAACCTCATCCCTCACATCTCCTGTGCCCACACTCCACACCACCTAATCAAGCAAAAATCCCATGATAGCAATCTCATGATGGCTCTCAGGAGATGATGAATAATGTTTAGTGAATCCTTCAGCCCTACTGATGTGCCATTTATTAGTATGCTGCTAAAATTGTGATGGGCTGTAAAATCAGCTCTTTTGCCTCTTAAGATGTCATTTTATGCCGCCTTGGTTGACACCTTTGTAGTTGACGAGGCATGGCACAGTTGAAATTATTTAATGTTTTCCTATAGAATAGCAATTTTTACTGTCATGCTTAAACAGGTGGATGATTATTTTTAGTTGAAGTTCAGCTATCTCATCACCACTTCTTAATCACTCTCTGTGAGCGCACGATCCAGCAGGTAAACACTGCCAATGATAATCAATGAAAATAAATGAACGAAATGTTTTATTTACAAATCTGCCAGAACTGACATGAAAGGAACCAGAAAACTGATACCACTCATATTTGTACACTAAAAGTAAAATTACCACCAGATACTGTTTAACTTAGCTTAGCACGAAGACCAGAAACAATTGCAACATGTCATTTTTTACATGTCAGCTTTTGTAAAGATTTGACAAACAAGACATAACATGTTAATTTGAGCTTTAGAGGAGATGGTAGGTTTATTTTGTTAACCAGCTGACCATATTTAGCTTACAAATATGAATGGTATCATTCCTCTTGTATAACGCTCAACAAAAAATAGTTTGACAGTGTATTTCTGTGAAGATTGCAGGGTAGCATGGCTCAAAAGCTGTGAATAGATTTTTGTTCATGTAATATTTCTAATGAGGCTGAGATGAAGAGCTCATTAAGTTTATTGCAGTAAATTACTGCCATGAAGTAAGTTAAATTTGAGACAGAAAAGTGATATTTTTAGTGTTTTCGCATTTGTTGCCCATGCAGATGTGTGCCATCCATGGTAGGCAGCTCGTCTCAGTTTGTGTGTGTGTGCCTGTCTTGTGCATGGCTGCCTCTATATGTGTGTTTCTGTGTGTATTTATATGAGGACTCAGCTGTAATAGGTCTTTAATTAGGATTGGATGGCTCCTTGTATTCTGGGTATTCTCAGCTATTATACAGACAGTCCTCCTATGGGACAAGCTCTCTTAAATTAGAAATGGAGAACCGCTTTTCACTAAGATTTATTCAACCATTCCCTTTATTCATCAAAGAGCAAATGCCTCATATTTTCCTCTGTCGTTGTATGTTGTGCATCTGGGACCATCTTGTGGCCATTCAACTAGAAATTTTATAATTAATCTCCAATAAAAGACAATGTCTTACAGTTAATTGCCTCAGCCTCAGTGCTCTATCAAGGTAGTATTGAGAATGATGACAAAGCAACAAGGGTGTCACATGATTTTGCAATTTGCAATACACTAATGCTCCATCTGTCAAATGCCTCTTGATGGCTCTTCTTAATGTCATTCTTTATCTGCACATATCCCCGCTGGGTAGATGTTAAGGGTGAAGGGGCTGTCAGCCATCTGTGGTATGTCAGAATCATCAGGAAAATGTCATGTGACTTGGTGAGCTCATGCGAGACGATGGTAACAGCGTGTGACACTTTTTTGTACCACTATGACTGGACTTGAAAAAGAAAATTAACACTTATGCGAAATATATTGTTTCTTGTTGTGCAAAGGCAAAATTACTACAAGAAAATCATGACTTTTACTACTTACTGCCCTCTTACAGTGCAGTGTTCGCTCACGTTGTTGTCTGCTTTTTACCAACAGCAAGACTAGTGATTTTATTTCAGTATGATACTGAGCATGTGGTGTCTCGAGCATAATCTACAAGCGAGGCTTTCCCCCTGCAGTCAGCATAAACTCCATTCAATAATTATGTTTAAACAAGTACCTAATATCAAGATATAATGCGTGTCAGTTTGATTTTGTGAACTGTTTCATGCTGTAAGCAGTAAGTAAATCCAGTTTTGAGCTGATCAGAAACCAGACCAGACACCTTTCTGCTGGCAGAGACATAACCATCATATAACTGCTTACATTTCTCCATCAGCACAGTCTTATAGAGCTGGTGTGGTCTTATAGCCCAAGATAAATTATTTCTTTACCAATTTATTCAGATTCTTGTTGTATTAATTATGAAAATTGTAGCATATTTTAGAATATGGCAGTTCCATGGACACAATGATCTATATCTGTGGGGAAAAGTAGTTAATAGTACTGAAGCTACCATTTTTCCTTAAGGTGCGATTTGTCAATTTTCACATTAACATAACAATAACTAAACATAATAAATTATCATGTGTTATCAGCCTGACACTGTGTAGGATTAAATCTGAGTCTTTGACTGCAAATTGGCTTTACACCGCTTTTCAGTGGGTGTATGGCATAGGTTGCAGATATCCAAGGGACTTAAGCCTGATTTAACAGCAAAGCCAAAAACTGCTAGAAACAGCAATACAGCAAGCATCAATGTGGCAGGCAAGACTCATTTACAACATTAGAGGACATCAGATTGTTTGCATCTGGCATCTGTTTCTTCACAGCCCATTATGGTACAATACATACAGTAGCCTACAGTTAGCTGCTTCAGCCTCAGCCTAGGTTCCAGCTCAAGATGGATAGTTCATCAAGATGAGTGACAAATACTGAGGCTTGAATTTGAGCAACTGAAGGACAGGTACTCTGTCGCCTCAGGGCTAAGAGTTTAAACATGTAACCTTTTCTTCCAATAAACCCTTTATGTTTTGGGAGGATGCATTTGGTGTTTATGCACTATATTTGGTTAAAATGGATATACAGTACAGAAATAAATCATGAAACCCAAATGTAACTTCTGTGATCAAGGGAAAGTACACTTCATACCTCTCTCTTCTCTTGCAAATTCTGGAAAATGATGGGGGGAAAGTGAGAGCGAGAGACATTTCAGAGGGGACTACTGTGTAAAGTGTCTGCTGACAGTTACAGTCAGTCTTGTGTCGTTCACTGTGCACAGCACAGCACGACACCGACACTCCACTCCTCTCTCTTTAGTTCAGAGTAACTCTCTGTCTCACTCATTGTTCTGCTTGGCCTGACAACTCTGTTTGAGCAAAAATGTTGTAATAATAGAACAACTGCTTTCTAAGGTAAAAAGAAAATGAACAATATCTGGTATATCCCCATTAAGAAGTTTCATTTTAAATAGATAATTGACTCCTTGGATCCCTGTAAAACAAACCTGCTACTGCTGCTGAGTTGAAAAGGTTAACCCTCCATGACACTATCATTATGTGGACTGGAGCCCAGGGGCCTCAACCAATTTTGAATTCAGTGATTCTTTTGACACCAGCATCCCTCTAACGAAGTCAATTGGCCAAAGAATATAACAGCCTATCTCTATTTTTCTAATAGTGGTCCTCCCATTCCTACCCTAATTAATGGATAAACCAGCTACAGCTGACAGCAGGCCTTTGATGTAGGGCTATCAGAACATAATATGCCCCTGCGGCTGAGTTTTTATTAGCCAATGTTTTGATGTACTGAGCTGAGCTGAGGTTAAGGGGCTTCTTTGGCCCTCCATCGCTGCAGGGAGCCTGTCTAATAACCCTGATTCCACCCTCCACTCCATCCTAATCTCACACACCTCATGTATTGATGGTCAGCAAATATTTTCTCCATTTTCATCTCTCTCTCAATTTTAGTGTTTCCTGTTGGTCTACAGTCAGCTTCTCTCTCTCTCTCTCTCTCTCTCTCTCTCTCTCTCTCTCTCTCTCTGTAGTTCTGCCTCTCTCCGACAGCTGTCAATCACATGCAGACAGATGGTAGCTTATATTGAGCCCAAACAGAAATATGGAACGTCTAAAATGCATCATTGCCAAGTCTCCCCATCAGTTATAATTGGTTACATCTGAATGTATACTTAAAGTAACTGCAGGTTCAGGTGTATGGACGAATCAGTGCAAGGAAAATGCATTTGAAGTATTCAGAAAGAGCTACAAAACTTATTTTTGACACATTCTGACTGTCTAATGTAATTGCAGATGTATTCAATATCATAGTCTGAGTATTAGGCACCAACCAAAATTAATAATATTGTTGACAGTTATTTACTGCAAAAGCATAAGATGTCCAAACATGCTGTCTAAAGATAATGGATTTTAAAATCCTGTCTAAAACTCGTTTGGTTCCTCATCTGCAATATTTAGTTGTACCCGAGTGTAAAATTGAAATTCATATTTGTCTCCTGCAGTAATAATTTCTCACTGCCAAGTAAAGCTTGGTCAGGCCTACCTGCTGGAGAACTGTCTGGGAAAACACCTCACTGATCCTCTCAGCTCTATGTATCTATTTTTTACAGCACAGAGTCTGGTCAGGTTGCCAGCATTCTGTGAAAAACTAAAGTAAGGACACTGGTGTAACACAGACTGTCAGACACCTGAGGCAGCTGCCAAGAAAAGAAGCGCTGGGATATAGTGCAAAATCAATGGCAGAGAAAAAGGAAAGGACCCTTATTTGATGCAGATAACATGTGCCAACATGGTCATCACTTCAGGTGATGCTCCTTTAATGAGCCAGGCTCTGGAACTGGTACTAGGTTACTATTACTAATGACTACCAATGCTCCTTCATGGAAAAATGCAGAGGTGGTGTAAAGAATATTTTGTGCTATTGTTTTAAATGAGAATCTGTGTGTATCTGTGCATCTACATTACAGCATAGTCATTTGGGAAGAGTTGTTTACAGGCTTGGATGAAATTGTCTGCAAGCAATTTTGACTTCACTTGAATGTTGGGTCCCAGCCAGTGACAGTTTCCACACTGGGTAACATTGATATTTACACATCTCACTATAATATTGAATTTGAACAGATCATTACATATTGAAGATGTTATTTTTTCCCAAATTTGAATGGTTGGATTTTGAATAAAAAGTGAACACCCTATTTTGATACAAGCTTGTCCATACTCACTGCCCTTGACACTTCCTGTACATACCAAACTGCTGTCCATATCTCACTGTGGACAGTACACACTGCGAGTACGCTGTTCATGCACATGCTGCAGACAAGTTAACTGGACAGTCACTCCACACACCATATGTATATCCTTATTTCTCATATTTTTGGTAAGCTGTTGCACCCACCATTTTCTTTTTTTCTTTTTCTTTTTTTTCATATTATAAATACAACAAACAAAGGAGTGCTTCTGCCTGGTCATGATCATGTTTTCGAGTGCGCATCAGTGGAATGTATCCATGAATTGTCCAACATGCATAACAGTCACTGGGAAACCAGCTATCTAGAACTAGCTAGCAGAAGGGGCGTTGGTTGAATACACTGATACTCATACAGTACATAAACACAAATGTCAGATACAGGAACACATAGAAGGAGAGACACGTTACTGTGATCTGTGTGTATATAGTAGTGTAGCTATATGTCTGACTCTTGCCTAATTAGCTTTTTATTAGCTTTAGGGTGTAATCTGTCCCCATGATCCCCCACAGGAATTAAGTGCCTGGGTTATATAGCTTGGAGTCAGGCCTAGTTTTGCCTTGAGGGTCATACATTTTTAAAAAAATGATTCTAAAATTAATCAGTAGCCAGTGAAATGAGGCCAAGATTAGAGCAATATATATATAATGTTTCCTTGAATTGTTTAAGCCTTGAGGCTGTGTTTTGGACCAGTTGAGACAACTCTGGCTTAGGCAGGAATAAATGAGATAAAGGCTTTGAGAAATGTCTTAAGGGCAACAGAGCATAAAAAACACCATATTTCAGACATATTTCTTTAATTAAGAAAGTAAGACTACTCAGCCCTTTGAGTGGCAGAACAAAAGTCTAGAGCTACAAGCTTTCCATTGACCAATACTGTCTTAAAAAGACTAGATTAATGAAGTGTCCTGATGCATTAAGCCCACTCATCTGGTGTTCAGAGAAGGAGAAAATAAACTCCCACTGTCTAAATAATCAACTAAAGCTGTTTGCAGCAGTGGGATGGAAAAAGGTTGGTCTAATGTATATATACTGTGAGTGTGTGTGTGTGTGTGTGTGTGTGTTTGTGCTTCAGTGTGTATGTGCACCATTCTGTGTGTGTGTTTGTGTGTGTGTGCGTGCAAATGTCTATGTCCATGCTAATTAATTGGGACAGGAACCAAGGGAGAGTGGATCTCCAGCTGCTCCTCTCCGCCTCTGTACCCCTGGGTTAACTCGCTCCTCAGAGACCAATACACACGCATTCACATGCACACACATAAGGGTCTCTCACACAAGAGAGTGTCAGAGAGAACAAGAGGTTAAGACTGATAGAGTTTAGAAGAGGCTAAATGGGAGTCAGAAGTGACATTTGCAGCTCCACATAGACTACTCAACTTGCTGTCAGAATCTTATTGAGAAAACAGCCGATGGGATACTACTATGGCAGGTTGGTACTGAATACAAAACTGCACTGGGCTGTTACTGCACACTTAGGATATACAGTACTTGATCTGTGACACTTTGACTATGGGGCTCTGCAGGCCAGGATAACCAACAGAGAATAACTGTAGCCCAGTGGAGTGCCCCAGATCTCATATTAGGATTGTCTTGTGGTGATGGTGATAGAGTTGAGATTAACAATTACAGAAATGAACCCAACTTTACTGCTCTCAAAGGTACCAGACACTTTATCTGAGAGCAGAAGACATTTGGAGAAGTATTACTATTTTTAGTTTGGTGATCTTGTAGCACCAAGGCTAAAACCCACAGACCGGTGTGTGTGTCATGTAGAGCAGTAAGTGAAAAACTGACCCAGGTGCCTGGTCTATGTCCTCTTTCAACCATGTGGACTAAACACAGGTCTTTGCTGTAGTGTAATTCTGTCAACTCTGACAGTGGTGATGGCTTTACAACTGACTGTGACTCCACCACTGCCAAGCCTGACTCCCCAGTGACAAGGATTTTAAAACTGACAGAGACTGGTGACAACTGAATTATAAAACTGACAATTCTCACCCAGACACCAGCTCTAACAACTAACTGACAGCTGGTACTCTGTAGGTGGCTTCCAGAAAAGACAGAAATTAAAGAAAAAAATAATCTGTTACACAGCCATCTTCTTCGTCTTCTCCCAGGCTTCTGTGGTGTCATACAAAGGCCTAACCATGTCTGTCTGCATGACATTCATGAAACTCTTCATCTCTCTTTCAGATCCTCCTTTTGCCTTTGCTCTTCTCACCATGGGAAGGGTACCTCCTGGCACTCTGCATAGTTGTTTTGAAATCTTTAAATCTTAACATTAAAAATCTATTTCAGAAAAGTGATAAAATGTCACTTTGCTACTCTCTGAGTTCACAGCCTTTTTAGAAGTTGTGGGCGGCGATTTAAAATAAATTAATTCCATTGATTCATAGATGACACCCAGCTATTATTACTTACCTATTCATTACAATCTCCTTACATAGCCCTTATCTTTCAGTGGATGTCAATGCACCACCAAAACCTGGCCTCCACCTGGATTGAGACTGGTATGTGGTCCCTCAAGAAAATATATCCGCCAAGATCTGTCCATCACCACAGTGATACTGAGGTGATGCCAACAGGGGAAGCAAAGGAAACTGAGTGTAACCCAACGCGGCGAGCTGTCAGTCTCAGCAAACATTGAAGCAGTAGCCTGCTGTAATTCCTCCTTTACAACATCAGCAGCAACATTTGCCTTTCACACCAAGGATGCAGCAGACCTCATCCAGGCATGTCACAGATTATTACATTTTATACAACTGATGGACGGATGAAGTTTTACTATTACTTTTGACTTGTCAGTTTCTTTACTAACCAATCCAGCAATGTGACTTAAAACTGTTCTGGAGAAATATAAGCGTTTGTTTTACTATTCCTTACGATCTGTTATCCATCAGGACAGTTGCCAACATATAATGGGAGATCAAAGAAAAGTTATTTTTTAGCTACAGTTTGGTGGAAACGCATAGTAATTAGTAGTGTTTTATTAATTTCCCTGAGCTGCCGTGGGATACAAGAGAAACGGGTCCTCTGGATTCACTGGTAACAAGAAAGTCACCCCTTGCATCATGACAGCATCACCCATAAGCAGGCTGTTTGAACACACACAACATGATTTATTGCTGTCATGCTTCTGTTCATGGTTACATGAGGTACAACTCAGTGCGTACATTGATAAAGATGCTAGATCTTATTAACTGATGAGGCCCACAGGGTTTCTGTTTAAAGCCACTGAGATGTATAAGCAATACTGGCTCAAGGCATTTTCAATTTGGTATTTTGAGACTAAGAAGGTACTGTATAGATTGTCCATCTTGCTGCTCTCTCTCTCTCTCTCTCTCCTCTCTCCCTCTCTCTCATGTGGATAGTTTCACATAAAAGCATAGAGACAGACAATAGAGGTCCTTTTCATTTGCCACACTCCTCTTTAGCATAGTGCCAACTAATCAAGGTCCAGTTCCTCATCTGTTTACTGTAATTTTTCTCCCTCTTGAACAGGATGAAATAAATTCAGGTGCGTCAGATATGCCCCTTTTACAACGAATAATCTGTAGGGAGGTAGAATGGAGTTGCACTCAGGAAGATGGATTACTTGTCCAAGCCAAGTATGTGGCCCTCTCTCTCTGCTGGGCATATTGTATTACCCCTGGGCCTTGAACTCGTGTTAATCATGCTTGGCTCAGACTAGCTTCCTTCTACCTTCCTCTGATTCCTGCTGAATCATACAGGAGAAAATATATGTGATCTACACCAGCTCAGATTGTCATCCTACGTACTACTAGTATAAAACAAAGCGGCTTTAGAGCTACCTGTGCCTTTTATGAACAGGCTAAAAAAGGGGTTAAGTTCTGAAATCCAACAAATGAGACAGTAGATGAGCTACACTGTTTCCTAATGACATCATCTATCACTGTCATTTAAAGGCTCAAGGAAAAGAAGGCCTGGATCAGTCTCGTCAGCCCCAGATGGCAAACTGAAACACTGCAATTACAGTGGGGTCTTATTTCTCCATGTGTCGTAGAACTGAGACGGAATATGGAAAATGAATACACAGAGACAGTATTACTGCAGTAAAAGCATGCTCTTCCAGAAATCTTGAATTAACTCCAACAATATACAAGGCATACAGCTGGTCATTTGCAAATTTGAATTTCATGCTCTCTGGGGCATGGTGCAACCTCTTATTCACTACTTAATGTCATTTCACTGTAATAGCGTTCATTTAAGGTAAAAAAAAAAAAAAAAGAAAGAAAGAAAAAAAAGAAAAAGTGTTCTTGTGACATTTACCGTCAATCACCACAACAGCATAAAATGTATACAAAATAGACACTCCATTATCGTGACAGTGCTGACAAGAGGATTCTGTAAAGGAACTATGGCCTCTCAGAGTATTAAACATGGAGAACATCATTTGAACGAAATAATAATTTGAGGCATTATGAAACCCATTACTTCTGGCGAGTATTTTACATTGTTTTGTATGGTCATTATTCAGGCCTCTGTATTACAAACGAACAGGGAGAGGGAGAAGAGAGTTGACCTCTTGATACTTTGATGATTGGAGCATTACCACATCAGGGTGGTTGACAGACACAAAAACTCCGCTTACTCCAAAAAAAAGTCGATTGGATATTGGCGACAACACATTATTATGTAAGTGCACATTATAGTAAAACATTTTCCATAAAGTGCAATATGCACCAATTATACATACAGTGGAAGCTCTGGGTCTATTTTAGAGAGAAAGATAGAGGCAGAGAAGATGTTTAAAAAAACAACACACATGCAGACTTTTATTGTCTGTATATAGCAATAACAGCGATCCCATGGCATGAGCGGATCCATCATCACTCTTCTCCGACGATCGTCTGGTTACGATCAACATGACCTGATAGTGAAGTACTCCCACGTGTATTAACAAACAGTTTTTATTGAAGAACAAATATAGTGTCCCGTAAAGGAACAAAGAAACATAAAGGGACTGTCTCTGTTGTGCCCTTAATTGTCACCACATCAGTCCGATATAGTGGAGAGTAAAACCTTTCAGTGGTAAAAAGTGCATTAGTTAATAAGGTGAGACCATTTATGGTAATATTCTGTGGTCCAAATCTGATGAGCTGTAATGAGCAGTGGTATTGTATAAAGCTGGATTCACTATGATAAAGATTAATAATAAGTTCAAATTAAACA
This sequence comes from Lates japonicus, assembly GCA_033238685.1. Classification (NCBI taxonomy): domain Eukaryota; kingdom Metazoa; phylum Chordata; class Actinopteri; family Centropomidae; genus Lates; species Lates japonicus. The sequence continues at coordinate 38,273 of BRZM01000793.1, forward strand.
TCTCTCCTTTTTCAAAGTGAGGAGGAGGCGGCGTCTGTCCTGTAAGTCAACTCTTAATGTACTCATTGCCTCTCATATTTAGATTTTATTATTGACTATTGTGGAGGTGGAAGGTCTGAACTCTGGATGCCTGGGATGAATGAGTTCAGACTGTATAACGATGTCTGGATCCATTCCATTATGTCCTGGTTTTATTGGGGTAAGGCCATCTGTACTGCAATGAAGAAATCTTGATCAATAAATCAGGTTTAGTAAATATAAGGTTGCCTAGCCCCAGTGTTACCAGTGTGACAACTTAATTCAAAATTTAAGAAAAACATATGAACTCACATGGCACTCCTTATCTCTTTACTCTTGGTCATTAGTGTTACAAGTGTGTTTGTTTCTTGTATATAAAATATACTCAAAGTGATTTATATGTAGGTTTGCCATCTCTACATAGGCGTTAGCATTATCAGCTGTTTACTTATCAGGGCTTCAGCCATTGTTGCATTACAAGACAAGTGGTCAGGAGAAATACACTCTCTGGGCAACACTACTTCACAATCTTCTCCTATTGGACTAAGGGCACATTGGGCGCTTAAGTGACTCACTGTCACAAAGTGATGTTCTGAGTCAGGATGGGAGCCAAAAGGCTTACTGAAACAAAATATAGGGGTGCTTTGTTATTGTATTTCACCACTTGAATCAGCTCTTGGCAGAGTGAAGGAAAGAAGTTGATGCTGACCTTGCAACATTTCTTCTAGACTGTTAACAAATATCTCAGCTATGTTGCAATAGCAAAACCCATATAGTATCTTTAACGACCTTGAAAACTTATTTCTGAACTAGTCTCTTCTATATTTCTAAGTTCTAACAGTCATATGTTTCTATGCAAAAAGCTGGTGTGACATATTTCCATACTGCACCAATCAGGATTTATCAGCAGTTGAAATCAAAATGTGATCGCAGTAAGTGGGGTTTTTTTTTTCCTGTTGTGTCACTTTAAAACAGGAATCTGGCGTGAAATAGCTTGGTGTCTCCTCACTGAAATGTACTCAAATTATTTACAAATGTAAATAAATGATTTACGTGAATTAACTGTTTATAATAGTATATCATCTTCAAACTTGTCCCACACTACTTTAATTTGTCAATCAAAGCATCACTGTCCTGATGAAGCAGGTTAGCTGAGTTTTGAGCGTAAACTAATATTTACTGTGACATAAATATTCTCAAGATTTGTTTCAAGTGTTCCAAAGCGTTAGATTTTGTTTCTTTGTCTTTATTTTCTTTAGTCCTGTTCAGTGTTGGAGGCACATGTAATGTATCCATTGCCCTCAACCCCATCTACACACATTATGTGAAGTTGCTGATGCAGCATTCAGGTCATACAGCACATATTAGGCCTCTGCCATCTCTACACAAATAAAAGTAAAATAGTGGGTCCCTGTTATATGGCGGGGCCAGTACACACTATGCCTCGAACATCCAGTCCTGAGACATGCAGACAGATGTATAACAGACTGACAGACATAGTGGTGCCAGGATAAAACTCCACCTGGCACCCACAGAGGACTAGGTTGTCAAGTCACCTCCATGTAGGTTGGGATAACTTGAATACTTATATGGCTTGTGATACAAACAACCTGGAGATCTCTGCGGGCCAGAACAAATCAGTACATTCAAACACACACAAAACAGCCACAAAGTGTGATTTATATTCATTGCTGCATCAAGAAAGGACTGCCTCAGTGTTTAGGAAAACAGTCTCTGGTCTGTTGCTCACCTGTTCTGCCATGGCTAGGTTCATGATTTGTCTGTTTTTGTCACTGTCGTAGACAGATTGTTGTATATTTTAGGCCCCAAGCACGAGAAGGTGCAAAGCTTATTGTTTTGCTTGGGGTATTATTATTATTATTACGTCCGCGGAAGCGATGTTTTAAGGGCACATCACAAAACATTTTTAGCTTCACGTCGTATTGTTGTATTTCTGAATCACAATACATACGTGCCGTACGATGATACACCACTGTATGTTGTACAACCTGCATTAACTCCGTGGCGCAGTCCCCAATGGTAGCGGAGTCACGAGGGCCTGTTCAACGCTGCTTGCAGCTTTAATTGGTATTTGTTGCTGAAAGACTTGTAAATGTCAAAAGTCAATGAACAAAGAATGAAACAAGGACACAATTTACGGTTATTTACAGCTTCTGATTTTAGGTAATAATAATCATACAACTGGTTTGTTTTTAAAAATTATGAGATAATTTTGAAATTGTATGATATTCATGACCAGTTATAGTGCGATGATCAATCTAACACAGAAAATATTATAGACAAAGCAGCCTTGCTTGGTGTGTATATGTGTGTGTCCTAGACCATGCATCATATCACACACTATGATAGCCATACCTAACCAATACTGGCTCTTACAGGTTTATTTGCCTAATTGGTCACACCACCACAACAAATGTGTGGAGGTTCCTGAAGAGTTTGCAGTAATAGAGCAGTGTACTTCCTGCTGTGTTCTAGTCATCTGTTGTGTAGTGACTCACTCCTGTTATTAGCCTGTGTGTATTATCTGCCACTTTTGGTTTGCTATGGGCCACTTGAAAAGTATACATATTTAATGGGTCCTGCTGGTGGTCTCTATAGAAGAGCTGTAGGTGTTAGATTATGCTGGTAACTTGTTAGGGTAGTATTATTCAGCCTTTTTACATGAGCTATATGTTTTCCCTTTCTTTACGTGTGTTCCTGTCTCCTATCTGCTGTGATCCCGTCTGTGTGTCTTCTGGTGTGGCTTCTGAGTTCCTACCTGGTCACCTACACACCTGAGATTCATCTGCCAATCTACTACTCATCAGCTGCTCTATTTAAACCTTGGATCTTCTCCACTACTTTACCAGATTTTCCAGTGTGGTGTTGAGTTACATACCCAAACTACTTTTGAACTACCCTTGTTCCCACTTTTGCAATTTCACAAATACTTCAGGTTTGATATAGGTATGTCAGTATTTTGTAAAAGCATAACCTGTTTTATTTTAATTAAAATGTATTAGAGACTAAAACAACTTTGGGAGAAATATTGAAATCCTCTTGTTCTACTGCCATGTCACTGTTGACTTTTGACTTACACTTTTCTTTGGAAGACTTGAAACATAACTCCTCCTAACAGACTGATGGGACATTTTGGATTTAAAACAGACCCTGTCTCCTTCAGCTGCTCCACATTAATGTCTTTGTAAGCATTAACTAACAGGAAAAAAAAACACAACCAGCAAAACCTGATAATAAAACTTTCATTTCTAACCAAATGTGTATCTCAGCAGCCCATTTACACTGATATCATGATGCTGTGTCATTTTTAATGGGTTCACAGTGAAAATAGATAAGAGCTAACCTAAAATGTTCGCTGGCTGCCTGTGAGAAAACAATGATGGCGTGTTAGCCTTTAAATCAGCTAAGGTTGGCTGACCTTTTTGGGCTGTGCAACAGATACATGGAACCACTTAGCATAAAGTGTTGTGAATTAATCTGTTTCTATTTTATTGTGGTTTTTTTCCAATTCTGTTGCTATTTTGACTGTTGTCCTTTTCAAAGAAAACTGTGCATCACACTTTTTCCAGCCCAAAACCTCTCTGTGGGGGAGTAATGGATAAATCCTGCTGAAACTCAACATCACTCCAGAGGCAGTGCCCATGAGAGTCAGGAAAAGGGGCTTTATGAAGGGAAAAGCAGAACTAGCAAAACTCACACTGGAGAAAACGCTTATCTTTTTTTTCCTCCTCACTCTTCTTATTTCCTCATTCTCCCAGTTCCCATGGTAGTTTTGTGTTTGAGCACCTGACTCACGGCTCTCGGGCTGTGGGGGAGTTATCAGTGAAGCCATGGATGCCCTCTCTAGGTAGCCAGCTACATACTGCCTCTTCCCACACAAACTGTCAGCTGGGCTCCTTACAGACACACCATAGAGGCCACATTGTGTGCCTTTGTTTTGCTTAACAATCTTGAGAGCAGGAGGCCTCAGGTGTCTTCCCTAGATCGCTGTGTACCTGACATCCCATTAGGTCCAATGACTCAGAGGCGGTGCTTGCAACAATGGCTCTGTTTCTTTTTGGCTTGTCCTTTAAAATAAAAGTATTGCTCCTGATCCCTTGGTGCAACACTCACCAGCATAAATATGATACCTTTTTTTATTGTTGTTGTGTGTTTGCTTTTATTGGCCATTTTCTTTTAAAGCTGAAATGAAGAAGTACTTGTATTAGATATACTATTCCACATTAGTGTGCATGTTGAAATCATTTCATGATCGTAAGGATCATGACACAATGAAAACAACTGCCTTGGTAAAGATGTTGCCAGCAGCCTGGGAGCACTGCTGAGAGCAGATGATTGTAATGAAATATACTGTACTGTAATAGCAATCACTGTCAGGAAAGCACCTTGCCATGGGACTGCACTTGCAATGGATATATATTTTTCTATAGAAATTGCATTGTAAATCTAAACCAATGCATTCTGGGTCATAGTTTGGTGGGGTCTGCCTGGAGTTCAAAGCTATGCATTTCAAATGAATCTTATTGTTTAGAGCAGCTATGGGCCCATTTGGTCACCATAACATATATGGGCATAACAGGGCTCAGTTAATTACAGCACAGTGTGATCAGTTGCCAGGGTTAGGCGTTTGAATTCACAGGGAGCTTCCTTTAAAATATGAGCACTCACTGTACGTAAGATGCTTTGGTTAACAGCATTCTTGTGATTTTCTGGCCCATGTTCATACAGCGCACATGTTCTGCAACAGCTCTAGACTTGGGGGCCCGGGGTTCAGGTGTGCCGGTACAATAGATCCTCCACAAGAAAGTCTGACCCGCTTTCGGTTGTCATATAAACAGCCTGGATTACTCAAATCCCGTTCAATTATGTAACTTCCTGTTGTATAAAGTAGACACAGTCAATCAAGCATGAGAAAACATGATGGGGCTCCTCTTCTTACTTCCTGTGTTGTTGAAGCATAAATGCACATCAACAGTCAACTAATACACATAAAATGTAAAGTTTAAATTTTGTAGAAATAGTAGAGATAAGGTGATAGTACATCTGGTATATAATCATATGAATGTGAAAGCTTGTGCTTGTGCTTTTATTTAAATTTTTGTTTATGCGCATAAGAAGGATGAAAAAGGATGGATTTGCAGACAGCATCTCCTCTAGCCATAATGGATGGCTCTCCAGAACTGAAATGATGAGCTTTAAATGGGCTGAAAGGACATTTTGTTTGCTGTCAGATTATTTCAGAGGCAAGAAAATCAATTAGCACCAATGATTGACAATTCTAGTGAACTGAATAAGAGGTAGGCGTATGATTGTGGTCTGTGCTCTGCTGCGACAGGATTGCCCTCTGTATCGCTGATATGCAGGCAAAGCTTACACACAAGTTAGGCAACGGAACATACAGCTGAGCAAATGTACCATAGCGATTAGTGCATGGCATTAAAAATAACCCTTACATTGAGTTTCTGTTCCATAATAGCAGACACTGGCGCTATATCTGCCCGGTACAAAAGAACCTTTTTATAGTCTGACCTTGGGAAGATCTACATTACTATTAAAGATACACTGTATTCCAGTGTGCATCGAATAGTTTACCTGAATGTTCATCAGAATATCAAGATGTGATGTGAATAAGTAAATAATTATTACTGATTAGAGGTCAGTAAGTAGTAGTTATTTATTTGCTGTTGTAGTAGTATTACAGCATTTATGTTATAAATGATTGAAACTGAAAAATATACTGTCATCAGTATAGCTGATGAACTGGACCTGTTATGGCCCAGTGTTGTACCACCATGGTAAGTCTAGTTTATTAACGCCGAGGCCTAACTCCATTCATGTCAACACTAATAGAGGCCGTGCATACAGAAACTAAAGCCATCATTAACATCTGTCGCTTGTGGCAAATGTATGTTAGTCATTCTCAGTTAGTAGCATTGTGAGATTTCCCAGTCTTGAATGTTCATACTGTACACATGTTCCCTAGCACGTGTGCTAGTGCTGAATTTGCTGTTACCATCACCCAGGCACTTAAAGATGGGCTGCTGCATGAGCTGCACCATGTGGTGCAATGGAAACACCTACTATATAATGTGCTGCATGCAGCAGGGCTCTCTGCCATCTAGTAGTGAACAATAATAGCACTATTCTTGTACACCAAACAAACAACAGCTCAGTGCAGGTTCCTCAAATTAACTCATTAAAATGTAGTGATTCCCAAAAAGCAGATTCACGAGCTGTTCAATAATGCATGTGAACATACGAAGTTGACATCATTTGATTTCCTTTTATTAAAATTTAATTCTTTACAATAAAAAAAAATTCTCAGTTGTTTGTTTCTGGAAAAAATTAAATAAATTAAAAAAACAATTCTAATCTAATCTAAAATTTGTAAAAACCTAAAATTGTATTTCAGTCTGAAAAATCTAAAAAGTCATGTGAATGTAGCCCACCTAACTGTGTAGATCAGGTTTGATCAGTTAATTTCATTTCACACTTATACTACAATCCTTGCATTGAAAATTGAGGCTACAAAAAAAATCATAGATTTCAACACCTTTTCTTAAATGTAAAAACAGACTTTGAGCTCAGAAGAAATAATACATTTCATTTAATGAAATTAAAATGATTCTCTAACCATGATAAGTGTATAAGAAATCATCTTCAACCGTAGTTTTACGAAGCATTGCGGTGTGCATGAATTTTTGAGCTATAGATCTAAATGTGATTCCACCTGATGAAGTCCAACATTACCTAGAAAACAACATAAAAAGCACAGGAATTATCCAAGATGCATGTCAACTGGTTCCAGCAAACAATTTGCGAACTGGGTTATCACAAACAGACAACTGGCTCAACCCATGGATATGGTGTCCCATGAATTAACTTTTAGTCATGACTCGAAAAAGTTACCCATAAATGTTAAAAACCCTCAAAATGTATGCAGATGATGCTGAGCTGTGGCACCAAAACCATTCCATGATAAATCAAGGAATCCATTTATAAACAGCTAAATCCTTCTTCTGTCTTTTAGTTCTACAGAATATAAGGTGCCAGAGGGTCGTGTTCTTGAAACTAAATTCATTTGACACTCATGTCGCAAATGACAACAATGCACCAGCAAAATGTCATTTATTCCACTGCAGGCACATTAAGATAGATCCAAGCAAATTCAGATACAATTTGGTGTTAAATCATTTTGGGTTAAATCAAACTGGAAAAGTGTGTATCATAAATGTGGGTGCAGTACAAAATAGCTCCTAAATCCTCCAGTCTTTTGAGCTTCAGCTTCATGGTTGAGGTCATATTAAATTCTGCAAGCAGAGGCAAGAAGCGAGAGAGAGAGAGAGAGAGAGAGAGAAACATCAGTATTTAAAGACACATGTGTATAACCAAAGATGGCAGATGACCACAACTCACATATAGACCTCATAGTGTCATATCCGTGGCCATGGATAAGAGGCTGCTTGGCTCATGAGTTAGGATATCAAATCCAGCAATGTAGACCACATCACAGTAGTTGAGGCAGCAAACACAGCAAGGATGCCGTGGTAGGATGCACACTAGCTGGAACAAACAAAAACTTAATGACAGCCCTGCACTCATTCTGTGTCTCCTTCTTTTCAGTATGTGACATCCTAGTAGGTAGCATCAAAAAAGACACGCTGTAGAGCAACCAACCTCCCAAAGAAGATAGTTTGACTGACACACGGACTGCACAAATTTCCACTGGCATTTTGTCATATTTCTACAAATAAGCCACATTCCATCAGGATCACATGTAAATTAACCACACAGTTATACATAATAAACCTTTAGAAAATTACAGTTTAAGTCTTAGGTGTAAATGGAGTGGTGCTAAAATGTAAAAAAAAAAAAAAAAATTAGCTAGACCCATAACAGAGGTTATGAAATGAGAATTTATAAAACACAAACTTATTGCAGCTGTTGTGTACTAAAAGCTGGAGCTGTGTATTTTACAGTCTTTTTAAACAGGCATCAGCACCACGACTGAACTTCTGGCCCTGCTATTTCACCACTAGATGGTGACAGAGAGACGGTAGAATTGTTCCATGCAGTTCATCAACACAATCCTTTCCATGGGCAAAATATATCTAATCTCAGCAGTGCTTTGTGATGTTTTTTCATCTACCTTGTTCACACAGGGTGAACGCACTTGGTCGCAAAGCATTTTCAAATGAATGGTATAATACGGAAAACATCATAATTCATGCGAGCTTTAGGCAAAAGAGGAATTAACAACATCTAGTGCAGATCCTGTGTGTACCTTCTAGCAGCTTCATAGGTTCTTGGTTTGCTTGACAGTAGATTTACTGCACATTTGGAATCTCATAACGCAAGTCATAGCAATATATACTGTCTTTTTAGAGCTTGGTCAGGACAAGATCTATAAAGAAGATAACTAGAAAGACCCAGAGCTTGAGTTTATTATAAACTCCACCCATCATGACATTCACCTTCTGGCTAACTTAAGGTCTATCCAAGTTGTAGTTTCAGATTTTCAGAACATCGTGGTGGACTGGTGTTGCATAAACCTTAAAGTAACTCCCCAGGTTGGTTCCAGCAGAGACCTTGGTTTGCACCTCTTTCCCCTCACCTGTTTCCCATTTCATGTCTATCTATGTGAAATAGCTTCTTTTCTTTTGAGAGAAAATGAAGATGTCCTGAGTAGCCCTACATAAAATGTATCTTTGCCCACAGAAAATTTTTCGAATGCATCTTTCTCTTAGTTTTCTTGCTTGTCACTTGTGATCTGCCTTTCTGGAAAAAATCAAGGGACGTTATCCCAGCCCCCACTGGCATCTTTGCTTGTTTTAGGAAAACGAAATAAAACTAATGTGGTTGGTTGCGACATGTTTGTTGTGCTGTCCTAGGGCTCTTACTGTCTTGAGATTTCCAGTGTTTGCCACTTCCCATGGCTCTGTCAGTGATTATCCATGTTCTAGAGGCAGAAGGAGAATCACTTCCACATGACCTGAAGATACAAGAAACTTTCTCTTCCATTCTTTTCAAAATGCTGTACACCTTTCCAGCAGCCACTATATCTCTCTCTCCTCTGCAGCTTTCAATGTTATTATCAAGTTTCCTCGGCATGGAAATTTCTATTGTCCCTTTTAACACTGGTATGTGTACCAATGCTTACAAGAATTGCTTCTCATATTTCCTCTAGCGGGACATAGTGATTGCCTGAGCCATTGATTTTTACCAGAACTAAAATTATGTAAATAAATAATTTATTTTTAACAGTATCTTATTGATTTTAGAATCTGCCCTTTGAATAATACTGCTATGCTTGACTAATGATACTGTCTGTTGCCAAATGGCAGGCTCACCAAAACAAATCAATACCTTTCTCTTTGGCTGTGTGAATTTTGCAGTTCTCATTGTTTTATTTTGTTTATACATTCAACTTACGTATTTAACATACATATTTTGCCCATCTGTTTTTCTGTCACAGTCTAGCTTTACACTTTTTCAGAAAATAGCTTGCATATCTGAAGTATCCGATGGACTTGAAAAGACTACAAATAAGTTTTTATGGCAGCAATCATCATACTGATCTCATCTCATATATCAGAATGTTTGTTGGTGGAGGTAAAAATATTTCCATTTCTAATAGGAGAGTTATTCTATAAATTTTCCTTTGAATCATCATCATCATTATTGTTGGTGTGCTTATCTTGATCCTGCAGCTGTTTGTTAATTGATTAAATAATAATTGATACTTAATGATTCCTGCTGTTCTCTCTGTTTGGATCGCTGTATTTTGGATCAGATCTAAGTATCTTTGGCAAGTCAGGTCTCTCGCTTTGGAAAATTAATTTATGCACATATAGGCTTTCCTGGGTCCTTTTTGGATATTAGATTTGGTTTATTTGGTATCTATTTCCAACATTTGAACAGTGTATAGTTGGATAAATTACAAATTATAGGCCAAGCTTTTAGCCCCAGTGGACCCCTTCATTAAAGCGCCAGTGCATAAAAGTTTGGCCAAGAGGTGTGAACGCTCTTGAGCAACAGCTCTCACACTGATAATAAAATGTAATCTGCTACAGCTTCCTAGTAGAACTGTAGAAAAGAGAGTGAGTTCATGTGTACTAAGTTTGTGCATGTTGCAGGATCATCATACTCAGGGTTGGTATACTTAAACAGGTCCTATCTAACAAATGCTGAGCACTACAGTGACACAGAAGGTTATCGACCATTATAGCCTTGATTTGATACAGGCCTCTTTCCTGTACTCTAAACCTTTGCTTTCTCACAAAACATCCAGATGGATCCAATTTGATTCACTATTGCATTGAGCACGGCTGCTTTTTCTTAAATTCAGAAACTGATGAAGACCCGCAATGGGACACAGCTGACATTCTGTGATGTTAGCCTCGTAGTCGCCAGCACAGGCAAAAACCAGGAAACCACGCAGCAGCCGGTGCATGGTTGGACGCGGGCCGTGGAGCCTTGGTGAGGAGAGGCGGGCCTGCACATACTGTCACCACTGCAGCCAGACCTACAAGAGCTCAACACAAGCCTGTGTTTGGGGTAAGTGTGAATATATGACTTTTTAATGTGCGCGTAGGCTTGCTGTGTTCTGTGCTAACAGGGGAGGTGTGTTACTCTATGCAGTGGAGATCTGCTACAAGCTAATGCCACAGTTTCAGATGTCTTTGTACTGTTAAAACAGTAAGAAGTTAACTGCCTTCCCAACACTTCATCCTCCATCTTTCTCCTCCCTCCTGCCCACCTTCCCTCTCCCCTTGGCCTTCTCCCTTACAGTCTGTGCAGATGGTGCAGAGCCCCGTTGGTGAGCCTACTGGTTGCCTGTAGGATCACGGCCCTCCTGCTCACTCTTCTCGTGCACCAGTCCCAGTTGTGTTTTGTACTACCGGTCAAAAGGGTAACACCCCGTCACTCTTTAACAAAAAGGGGCTCAGGAGGAGACACGGCAGACCAAAGCAAACTGGCTCAGCCCCGTCAGAAGCGATCCCCACCAACACACAACAAGTCCTGCTTGGCAGATGGGATGCAATGAGCCAATAAAACATCATTCTACATGATAATGGTCAAGTCAAATCCCAGGGTGTTTAAGAATCCAAACCTCAGCCAAAGAGGAGTTGAGGTCAATTTGTGAAACAAAAAACACATCAATAGTACACTGCAAAAAAAAAATGTCATAAATCATAACTTTCTCATTGCACAATCACTGTTCTTCAGTTCCGTTTACCGTGAGTTAGTTCATGGATATGTTTCACATATGGTTTGTGTTTAGTGAAGTTATTTGTCTTTGCTTTACTCTATCCTTTACTTTCATTTCATTTAATTCAAAACAATATCGAAGAAGATCAACAACACCTTGAAATCATGAAAAAACAGCAATCTGGACGTATCTGAGAAAACAGCAATAATGAGCTTTGCACAGAAGAACACTGGGAACTGTCCTTTTTACAAAAACAGGTGTCTGGTTGAAATTATACAATATTTGGCTTTCTTGAAGACACCACTGTGGTGCTGAGGATTCACTGTGCTGCCTAGGGCTGAGGAGCTTATCTTGTAATGAGATGCCAGAATACTTAAGCAGAAGCTAATCTTCATCATGTTTACGTGGTGGATCCTAAAATGCACTTCTATTATTGAGCTACATTCCAGAAAAGCCTCTTCAATGCTTCATTTGTCACAAGCGCTCAAGACATATCACTTGAGGAGCTGTGGCTAATCAATGGATGTCCATCCAGCCTTATTGCTGTTCATGTGGGAAGCAGTGAAGGCAAAAGAAAAAGGAGTGCGTGAGAAAGACAAACAAAGAAGGTTCTGGTGGAAGGTGCACTTTTGGATTCAAGAAATGGCCAGTGTTAAAGAGCTGCAACAGCGAAGAAGCTTAACCATGATCATAGATCATCAGTTTTAGACTGATTTTAATTGGAAGTTGATTGAACGATTGGACAGAAATAAAATAGGTTTGGACTAGACAAAACTTACGTACAGTGCCTGCAGACCATGATTCTCAAAACAAGTGACAGCAGTCTCTCCTGTTTACCCTTGGGGTGCAGGGGATCTGGAGCAATCTGCAGTCTGGTGCAGAAAGTGGGGATCAGCACTCTGATTTTACTGATGTCACCCAGCCAGATTTGGGAGGGCTTCAAAACCTTTCCTGACTGAAATGTATGTAAGCAACAGAGAAAGATAGAGGCAGGATGTTGTAGGCGGAGGAACAAAAGAGCCTAAACAACATTAGTGAAATATTGCTGACACACTGACTTCATTGCAAACAGACATGCAAGTGAACCTACTGACTCCCTCATGTCTTGAGGCAACTAAATCAATGTGCAAATTAACGGGTAATGACCACTGCAGCACTGTGTAGCGAAGGCCGGAGGTCACCTGGAGCAACAGAGTAAGGATGTCTGTAATGAAACTGCATTTAAATCTAAAAGGGCACTGGCATCACTGAAGTGTCCGAACCTTTTAAATCTTGTTCTGATATGGATGGCTGTAGGGCTGGAAAAAGCTAAAGGTGTGTTTATGTAAGGGAGACAGAAAGTGAGACAGAGTGATACAGCAAGTATGTGTGAGTGTACTGTGTGTGTGTGTGTGTGTTGTGTGTGAGAAGATGCATTCTACACATATCCTCATACCCTCTTCTCATTATAAGTTTCTTTTGAGCCACATGAATCTTTTGTTGAAGAGCACCAGGACCATGAGTGTGCTGGGCTCATTGTGCAGTCGAGGGTTGTGGAGGCCGATTCAGGTAGAGAACCTCATGGTGGTCTTGTTGCCCACGTCCTCCTCATAGCCTCTCCTTTCAGGCATCCATTCAACCTGAGGCAGAGACATGACTTTTATATTTGGGACAAGAATTTTTTCAAGTTTGTTTTATTAGTTCCTTTTTTTCCAATCCTCCATAAGAGAAATGCGGGATTCGTGTATAATGTCATGTCATCTTTGAAACACTGTTTAGCATTAAAGGAAAAACTTCAACATATCTTATATCTATAATTGTATCTATCTGGCTATTATCTAAAGATAGGCCATACTAACCTTTGCACTTACTATCTTTATTGTGATTTGGAAACCACGATTCATTGCAAATATCTAAAACACCACAAATAAGCTATTTCATTAATAATTTTCAAATACTTATCCCTGTGTCTGATGCCATACACAGAAATAGTTTAAAACAAGAACTTTCAGCTTCTGTTTGGCTCATTCAAATTACGAACATTTAACAGTATAAAAGCGCTGAAAGAACCTTAATCAGAACAATATGTGTCTCACTAGTGTGGATAGTAAATTAAAAAAGCATCTGATATCATCTTTGTTTAATAGTTTTGTTTGTAGTGGCCTTTATGGAACAGAATCTCCCTTAAATACAGTTCAACATTACCTTGGTTACAAGTCACCCAGTATGTAAAAGATGTGGGTCATGGGCAAGTCAAGGTTCTGTGGCTATAGACACACATGAAAAGGTGTGGGAACTTTTAGACAGCAGAGGTTACAGATAAAGTCAGACAAATGACTTTCTGAGAGTTTGTAGATACATTATTCTAATTTCTCCTTTACAATTTAACAAAAACCCCTCTTTTTCACTGTATTTCGACTGCCTCGACCATATGATTCCTGATTAAGCAAAAGCGTCATATATTTGCCAGACATTGTATTTTCCAAATATTTGCATGTAGTTGTGATATCCGGTAGGCCTGATGTCAGAGTGTGGATCATTAATTAACAGGATGTTTTGTGCTCAGATCCTTCCAAGATAGTCAAAGGGGTCTTTCACATACAGTAGTCAATAAAACCATACAGAAAGTTGATGTCTGTAAACATGAGAATTAACTCATGTTTGTCTGAGTGTTCAGGAGCTTAGGTAGATGTGTTTCATTCTGAAACATCCTTGCTTTAATACTTTTAACCAATTCTTGACATAACCCACAACATAACTCGTTTCATATTAAAATAATTAAGACCGTGGCACAGACTGAGATCTGGTTTTGGTAAAAGCAGTTAGTCCTCTTTAAAACTTTAATCTCAACAAACGCAGAGTCTAATTGGTGTTTCTATGACAGAACCATAACTTAATGATCAAACTCTCAGGCATGTATTGAATTCTGAATATCAATAACCTTACGCTACATGGCCAAGAATGATTAGCTTCTGAGAGAGGGAGGCGTGAGGAGGAGGAGGATGGAGGTTGATGAGGGGAAAAAATGCATTGTGGCCAGGCCAAATTCTGGCTGTTTGAAGAACATAAAAACTCAGTATTTCATTTCAAGGCTAAAGTGAATGCCTGACAGTTCCTTTGTCCTTGAGTAAACTAAACACTTTCTTTCCTCCTTTAAAGAACTTGAATTTGACCCAAAAGTTTGCTAATTATGACAGACGGCTCTATGTCAGGGCCAGACAGTCACACCTGATTGAATGAATGTCCATCTCATTCCTTCTACAACCAAGTGAATTTATATCCTGCTTTAAGTTGTTGGGAAAATCAACACTTTCTATTTTAAGGTCATCTAGCACGGTTCCATCTGTTCCCTAATTCTGGTCCTGACTATCCTCAACCAGTAGTTACAGAGATTTAGGGTTTAAAAATGTTTTACTGTTGTGTGTTATGATTATTTTGATTGTCACAGTTTGTAATATAAAACTTGGATTTAAATAAGTTTTTTCATATACCCTATTTATTCCTCTTCCCTGCTGTGCAGTGCATTGAATAGTAACACAGAACCAATGAGGAAATATTATTGCACTAATAAATTTTCATATGATGTTATCCTTGCTTACCGAATGACCCACGTCATATTTGTTGATGATGCTTCCCAAGGAGCTGTTTTTAATGTAAAGCCATTGCCTGTAACTACACAGGTTCTGCATTCAAGCCTGTGGAGAAACACCACACACACACACACACACACACACACACACGTACAAACACTGAGCAGGCACTTTTGATCATCACAGCACCCATATTAAACCCTAAAGAGACTTAAAGTCCAAAGTAGAAGCTAGTCTAACTCAGTAACTCAATGTAATCAGATAAGTTTGTTGGTTCAAGTTTAAATTTTGAACATTTTCAGAACTTTAAAATCGAGGAAAGAGTTCAGACTTAATGTCTGATGGATTTTTATTAATTCATCAAATTAATTATTTAGAAATATTGTAGGCGTATTCATATACTTCGGTACACCATTATGGTTACACACACAATGGGCGTTACATGTCTTTTCCTTTTCCTGTCACAGAGGGCAAATGGTCTCTCAAATCAAAAAGTAAAATGATTCAAACTGGGATGACTAGAGGTTTGTACAGCACCTCCTGCGCCAGCTTTTAGACACCGGGTCTAAGTCCCCCAAGAGTCTATTGAAGAGTGTTGTTCCAAAGGATTATTGTGACAGCAGGACAATAAAGCCATCATGAGGTATAAAACTTTGACACAATAAATGAGACAGTTAAAATATCTGAATGCATTTATAAACAAATAATTTCAAGTGGATACAACAACCATCTGAATTACTTTAACTTTACTTACTTTAGCAAGGTACAATTTGTGATCATGAGTTGTGATCATGTAATTAATATGTAACTCTAAACTTAAACATAAAGACCTGATAAATTAACAGAATTTGAAAACTTGAAATTTAAAGAATACAGGGCGCAGAAATTTCTTTTAGGAATTCCTACTGACATGACTGATCATATGAATTAGAAACAAAATGTCACCTTTATTGGAAAGACAACTTATTTCATCATGTTTAATAGTTTTTGTTTGTAGTGGCCTTTGGAACAGTCTCACTTAAGCCTGCAGTTCAACATTACTGTGTTCTGATCACCAGTATGTAAAGATGTGGGTCATGGGCAGAGTCAAGGTTCTGTGGCTATAGACACACACATGAAAAGGTGTGGAACTTTTTAGACAGCAGGGGTTACAGATAAAAGTCAGACAAATATGACTTTAAAGAGTTTGTGGATACATTATTCTAATTTCTCCTTTATAATTTTAACCAAAAGCCTCTTTTCACTGTAATCGACTGCTAAGCCATGTGATTCTGATTAACAAAGCGTCATATATTTGCCAGACATTGTATTTTCAAATATTTGCATGTGGTTATGATATCAGTAGGCCTGCTGATGTCAGTGTAGATCATTAAATTAACAAGGATGTTTTGTACTCAGATCCTTCAAGATAGTCAGGGGTCTTTCCACATACAGTAGTCAATATTTATTATTAAATAATGAGCGAACTATCAATTGCACACAATGGACTTACACTTCTGGTGTAAACTTTAGTTACCGTGATAAAGCCTAATTTTCAGTATCAGAATTGGCGGATATTGTCGCTGCCTTTCAATGCTGGCTGGCACGGTAATTTTGCAGTCCCCAGCAGAACTTTTCAGTGGCAGCAGCTCTGGAAGGAAAGTGAGAAATGGAACAGGCGTAGTTGTTTTGAAAGCTTTGAAGTGCAATTCCACAAATGACTGCCGTATAGTGTTTTCAGCTGTGTTTGAGGACTGAAATTCCCATGTGTGCGAACATCATCTACGATTCCTGATTACAAATAAAGTAGCCCATAGTCAAAACCCACAGTGAGGTTTTTGATCTTATCCAAAGTACTATCCCAGTATAGCATCACGATCTGTCAGGTATGGCCATAATTCAATCACAAAATAAATGTAAATTTAGTTTAGCAAGTGGGTATTAAGCTTTAGTAAGTTAAAGCTGAATAATCATTCATATGTCTGCATGACACCTATTCAGAAATTAAATATGTGAGTACTGTGTTAAAAAAAACATACACCTTCATAAAATGTGGGCCATGTGCTGAGTAAACTGAGCAGACAGAGCAGAGGATAATGTAAATCAACATACCACTGCCCTTAATGCCATAAGGTAATACCAGCTTTGACAGATGCTCACATGAAGAAATCACTCCAGTTTCAGAAAACAATATGCTAGTATGATATGGAACAGAATGCAACATAATACAAAAGGCTTTCACTGTATAGATATTATAATAGGAGGGTTTGTGGCTGAGAGAGGCGGGCAGGATATGAATGAGGAGCATAAGGCAAGCGAGGATATGAGAGCACTACTTATTTTATTTTTTAGCTATAATAACTGTCAAACCACACAATGGACAATGACTATTGCTATGAAACAGTGCAGTGTTCATGCTGCACATGGAAACTGTGATATAGCGATTGGCTAACTTTCCCAAAGTTCTGGTATTTATTAAGCAGGTAAACCAAGACTCATTATAAGCAAACCAGCCATTCCATGATGTCATTCAATAAATTTCCTCATTAAAATCCTCTGTTGGCATTTCTCTGCTGAGGAGAGGGAAAAAGAAACAATAACATTCACAGAGCCTGTGGAAATTGAGACAAATATGAGGTTGTAATATTTGAAACAATTGCTTTCTGTGTTCGCTGGCCTCAGACTCCAGCTGGTTATGACCCACTGTCTTTGACATTAGTCTCTCAGACATTTTATTACCCTTGTCGCTAGCTAGCTCTCGTGAGGAGATCCGGATAAATCTCTGGGAGGGTTTAATTAGAGAAATGTCACTATGATTGCCTGGAAAGGCCTCACTGTGACTGTAACGACTGATGCGAAAATCCCAGAACAAGCGACCAGAAGCCTGATGCAAATCATGTTCTTTTACAGGGGTAAGGATGGGAATTATGAGCCTTGACTGTTTAAAATGTTAAAGGGCAGGCAGTGGAAGGTGTGTGCTGGGCTGAAGGAACAAACTGTGACCTCAGAGGAGGTTGGACAAACCACAGATGGAACCATATCCTGTCTGGTAACAGAACGGGAAGACAGAGCCCACAGAAGAGAAGTAAATATACAGCTGAATAATAGAGAGCAAGAGAAAATAAATGAAGGGTGTTTCAGGGCTGCTGGAGCAATGATTTACTTAACAAGGCAGAACACAAGGGAAGACAAAAACTATTGTCTGCAGCAGCTTTATTAGAACTCATTCTTTCGGTCAGCATTGGTTTTATATTAACTGTAAATTCCTCAACCATTGACATTTCCACTTGAATTACTGAAACAATATATTGATTTAGATGGAAAATATTTTTCATAAAGTCCTGTTCTTTCTACTAAATTAACTTTCCTTCATAGCTGGTAAAGACCTTATGTTCAAATAAAAATGTTGGCATGCCTTATATGTAGCTTCATCCACTTTGTGTCCAGTTTGTGTAACACACACACACACCCATACACACACACACACAGACATGCCATTACTCACTTTCAAGTTAGGCTCCCCACTTCTTCTGGGTTGGCCAGCCACCACACAGCGTCTTGCTACTGTTAGAGGCTTGGTGGTGCCTCCATAACTGAAAGACAGACAATCACCACAACTGGCATAGAAACTACTGCTGAATCTATAAAAATACAGTGTGCCGAGACGGTCCAGAACACTCAAAAAGTGCAAGAATGGGCATGTGTGAAGGCCTAAATTGACCGGCAGCAGCAGACACTGGATGATCAAAGGTAATAGAAGTCTTCTTAACTTTTAGTGACTCAGCACTGCACAGACCTCATGAACTTTTTTTTGCAGAAATGACATTTCTGTAGTGTGAACCTCAATACCAGACACAGAAAGAGAAAAGAAATGGTTGTGTTATTAAGGGTGTGTAATTACCTCTGAAGTATGGCATTGGAACAGTAGTATGTGACAAAGGAGATATGAAAGAAGAGAACTGGGAGAAGCCTAAGGCACCATGCAAGTCCAACAAAGACAAAAACATACAAGGAAAAAAAAAAAAGTTTAAAAAAAGGCTAATTACATTTTTACACAACACATACTGTTTTCAATGTCTCAACAACTTAAGAAATGAGATTCGAGTTTCTATCCATCATTCATCATCTATAGAAAAAACGCTTAGCAAGGGGTCGTGGGTTCCAAAAGGTTTCATGAATGCCATATGGAAATAATCCCACTTCTTTATGTGAATGACATGTACCTTCGTCAATGATATAAATCAAAGCTTATGAGAAAAGGTGTTGCTTGAGAACTGGCATCCAACTCCAACACAGGTGTAGTATCAGTCTCAAAATGGGTACTGAAAGATGACAAATTCATATAACAGCTTTCCAACAAGTATCATTTACTATTTAGAGAACAACACAAATACACGAAAACAATACTATAGAATTATAATGCAAAGAGTGTAATTTCAAACATATAACCTGTTCAATAAAACCTAGAAGTGTTCTAGAAGTTCAAATACCAGTCAAATTTTGAAATACATATGACACTGAGTAAGTGAGTGAGTGAGTTTGAAAAACCCTATTGAGTTGTCCGACCTGGAAAAGCGTAACTGTATGGTGTTAAATTGACCTCAAAAGACTCATCTTCTCTGTTTCCATTCATGTACACTCGAGCAGTGATAGGTTTTCTGTCCTGGCTGAACATCAGAGACATATTTTTGAATTTTGAGACTGTGTGTGGAAAGCTAGGTACCTCAATGAATTCCTATATGGGTGATTTCTTTTCAAGGTCCTATAAAGATTGATACCACTGTTGCTTGTCCATCTCGTAAAACTACAGCTAGTAGCGGTTAACAACAGCACAAAGAGACTGGACACGGAGGAAACAGCTGGCCTGGCCAGTTAAAATAAACAAAACAGACACCTCATATCTGGTTGTTTAATCCTTACAGAGACCAAGTGTAAAAACATCGAAGTTGCAGTGTTCCAGGTTATATGCAAGTCTAGTTCTTGGCCGAGAAAACAGTGAATTTCTTTGAAGTCTCTGCTGGTTATTGGCAACTTCACAGCAATGACAAGACTAAAAAATGTTGAATTATTCCTTTAGGAATAGCCAAGTACAAAATCTACTCCTAGTCTAACTGAAAAAATGCAGCTTAGTGTTTTCCCTCCAGTAATGTTAGAAACATCTTAATTACTAAATTAGTTGTAATATTCTGTTGAAGCACGTTGACATGTAATGTCAGGTCAATAGTCATAACATCCTGCATATTTCAAAGGCAAAAATCTAAAATAACTTTGAGCAGAGTAGCCTGGTGAAAAATAACAGTGGTTATGCTGTTGTTAAGTATTATCATTCATTTGTGATAACGTTCATTTTGGTCTGTAATCCTTTTGTTGCATGTGAAATAAAACAGTCAGATTCATGTTTTACAGAGTATCAAAGAGAGAGAAAAGACTACATTCAAGCTGTATGCCCACAACAACTCAGAACAAATCCTCAACATCATCTGACAAAATAAATAAATATAAAATCACGCACAGATGTCAGCAAAGGCTTATATAGTTTGTCTGGGACATCTTCACATGCTCTTGGTCTCTCATGTCTACACAGTGCGGGGTTATCCTGATGATGGGTAAGGAGGACCAAATTAATCGAACCTCCTTTACACTGAAAAACACCCTCCCATTTCTTAGAAAATTACATGAAGGGGAACTACTCTGAATGATATACGCAGTGATTGGGCTTGGATGAGTAAATGGGAGTGGCAGACAAATGCAAATACACGAAAATACATCAGCATGGTAGACATGAAAGAAGAACAAGACACCAATGTAAATAAAAATCAAAAGAATGAGAGGAAAAGAGAGGGGGAGAGTGAACGGTGGCAGATGAAGGCCGATCAGTTTAAGAGGATCATGTTTGACTGTCCCTGAATTGAAGGCAATCAAACAGCATCACATCCAGCTTCAGCAATGTGTGCTTGGTTCCACTGTAGCTTTGGAGAGTTCAGATTACAGCTTAGATCAGATTAACAGGCATTTAAGCACATCTGCTATTTAATGCACAATGCACATCCTGTATACAACCTTCCTGATTCATGATTCGCAGGCCAGAGCCATCCACACAAACAAATGGTTGTAGTGAACATGCCTGACATTGTTTCAGAACCATCACTGAAAATCAATAGCAAACTGAAGGGGTGCACAGCTGAATATCTATTTTAAGATGTGCATGCATGCTCATGCTGTTGCTACATTGCAATAACAGTAATGTAATACTGTTGTAAATCTACTCCTAAATCATGCATGCCCAAACTTGGAGACAGGGAAGGAGTGGAAACCGCAGGATCGATTAACACCACGTCTGGGACGTCCTGCTGATTTTACTCTACTGTATGTGAATACTCAAGCTCTTCTTCATAGAACAAAATAGTCATTTCACAGCATAAGATGTAATGTAATACTGCTGTCTTATCCATCATCCTGAGCCGGATATGAGGCTGGCCGTTGTTTTTGTTATTGTTGAGGACAATGCCATCTTTCCCTTCATTGTGCTGTTGGCTTCACTGTTGGCTTCGGTCACAATTCACAGAAGTATCCAACTGTCCCTGAATTCACTGTAGTGCTGAATTGTAGGGCCTGTGTTGTGCTTATTACGTCATCAACCCATTCATCAACTGACAGAAAATTTATTCTAAACTATTTTAATAACTGATCAATTGTTTAATCAATTAATTAGCAAGCATGACTATTGCTTATTGGGGGATTTGTGCTCTCACTTTTGGTGTTTGTGGCATATCACTGTAATTTCTGTATTCATTTCTAAGAGCATAAAATTAGGGATGACAGATGTGACTCTGCTGAAAGCCCTGAGGCAGAAAAAAACAGAGAGACAAGAGAATAGAGACAATGATGCTATTGTACCAGCATGCAGGTGGGAGCAGGAGGACAAGCAGCTGATAAAATTATGAAGGTGTTTTCCAAGTAACTGCTACAGAGACAACTCAGCAGAATTTCAGAATTAGACCAGACAATGCTGTGTGTACTTATTGACCAATTAGTAATACTGCACCCCCCCTAAGAGGAGCATTGAGTAAGAAGGTGAAAGTAATATGTCAGAAAAGAGATTCTTGGTTCTGTAGACCCTTTCCATTTCCATGTCAGATTTGTGCTTTGTACTCTCTGTCGTTCCAAGAACATAAATTGTGTGATTACATTTTCTGTCTACCATTGTCTTTGATGTGGTCCCAACAAATCCAGAAGTAAATGTTTGATAACATTTGTTGGAGAATTGAAGAAGAACTAGTTGCGAGTCGGCCAAAAACATGTTTTGTACGGTCACAGTGACCTTGACCTTTGACCTTTGAACACTAAAATCAGTTCATCATCAGTTTATCCTTGAGTCCAAGTAACATTTGGATCAAATTTGAAAATTTTATCACGATCATGAGAATAGGACAGCCCGAAAACATAAGTCAAAAGTGACTGATGTTACAGCCCTTTTGTGTGTTTCAGTGTGTCATGTAATTACCTGTCCTGCAGAGAGATGTGGTGAAACTTTCTAAACTGCTTAACTCTACAGGCACGTATGGTTCCCTAATAGAATTACCATAAGCCTTCTTTCTCTCAAAATGTAAACATCAGGAATTACAGTTTCGGAGATCTCAGGCTTAAGTGATAGAGCACTGTCAAGCTCTCATTCACTGCGATAGAAACTGCAGGCTGGCCACTTCCTCACATTCACAATGTAAGCATTAAATATAAAGTCGTGAATCTGACTAGCTTGGTGGTTAACACTGCAGTCTCATGAAGTTTTGAGTTCAGTTCCTGCTAAGAAAAGGTTTGCACTTAGCAGCAGCAGAGGCTGCAGAGGCAGCAGGTTCCCACAATCGCTTGCAATTACTTCAGAAAATGTATTCTCTAGTCAAAGCAAACAATCCAAATGCATCACTTTAATGGGCTTTTTTTTTATTAAAAAAAAACTGTTTTATGACATTTTACAGACTAAACAACCCATAACTCAAATGAAAAACTTTGATTAACTAATGATTTACACATGCTTAAATATTGCAAACTGATGCCTAAGATTCCACAAAATGTAACAGAGATTCCCAGTGAGCTGTAAACTCACCAGTTCAAGTAAACTAAACATTTGTAAGAACTTACCTTTTCCCTCTTTCATTTCAAAGGATTGTGTACTCAGTGGTTCTGATGTAATGGCTCTGGGCTTCTCCCTGTGGTAAAAAAAAAAAAAAAAAGGAACTGTACATATGAACACAAGTGAATGACATCTGGTCTGGACAATTGACTTGTTATTCTTTGTTCTCTAGTCGTCTCTATACGTAATAAGGGAACTGAAACAAACTGCCAAAAACTGCCTCCTGACCAGAAAGTAATCCCTGAACAAGACTCATGAATGGCAGAAATTATTGCATAGGAAAATACAGTTTGTAATGATGGATGCAGCAGATGCAGATGCATTATTAAATGATAGACATAAAAAATTAGAAATGCCATCCTTAGATATAGTCTTTGATATGAACATATTTTCTTCCAGTCCTCACTGGCATAAGAATTATGAAGCAAATAATTTTAAGATACCTTAGATTTTGTAATTTTTCCCTTTTTTTTGCATTTTATAGATTAAGTATAGATTAAGTAATTTAATAGTAGTTATGAAAAATAATCATTACTCCCAGCCCAACATGAAGTTTTGTATTCCCATCGGCACATTTTCACCTTTGGGGCATGAGTCGAGGGAGCTACAACAGCTGGACATACTGTAGCTCCCAGGAGCATGAAGCACAGAAGATAGTGAAAGCAGAGGACCTCCTCACAGACACCACAGGCAACACAAGAGCAGAGCAGCACAATGGATGCATGTGTGTGATACAGTGTGTTGGGGTGGGGTGGGGAGTTTGCCTGGGAGAGCGGAGGGAGGGTCGAGCACTGCGCTGTGCAATCGCGTAAGGCACAGTGGCCAACTAACTGACGGGCAGAGGTCCTCAAGATGTGACAGAGAATGAGATTTAGTCCTGTCAGAAATGCCCTTCACCACCACAGATGTTCTTAAAGAACTGCTGCAAGTCTGAGCATGGATCACAAAAGAAATGCAGACAGACCACTTAAAGAGCTTAGTCACACGCTGTAGTGATTAAAGATGAGTCAGGCAGCTACCACAAAACACAGTGGAATTAATTCCGGCGAAGGCACTCCATGGGAAAATGTTGTCAGTGACTTACTGGTTTAAGCTCCCTCCTCTGAAATTCTTAGGTGAGGGATGAGAGGACTAATACTGTAAATACTACAGAAACTTATGCTGATGTTTTCATTAATTAAGCTAATTACTACACATTCATATTTATGTAAACATACCTGGGAAGTATTGATATGAGCTCTGTATTAAAGGTATTATTGTGTTATAATACAATAATTGAACAAACGATGATTAATCAATATTTCACACCAAATGAGTTTATGTATTCAAGTAGTATGTATTCATTTTAATTTATTGTGAGAACATGTCATAACACACACACAAACACACACACACACACACACACACCACTATGACAACATGTCCTTGCACCATTAATAATCTCTGAACACAGAATACAAAGCCAAACAGATTTATTGTGAGATTTATTGGTTTGAGTCTGAATGGGTAAAGTAAAAGTCCTTGCAATGCGGTCAGCATAGACATAAATGATGGCTCAAAATGACCTCTTAATCTCTTTCACCTACCAGCTGATTTCTCTCAACCATAGACACAGACTCTAAAGAAAATCGCATGTGCGTTATGCTCACAATAGAAAATCACCTCTAAAACACATAATCCTAGAATTTAATCCAGTCAGAAGAGCTAAATCTGGTGCCCATTTGTAACATTTTAAACTAAAACTAAAAAGAAAAGCTTTCAAAGAAATTGCAGGCTATTATCAACCGTTTCTGGTTCCCAAAAGTATCTGCATATTGAAAAGGCACCTTCAAAGAGTCATGAGTATATAGAATGTAAACTACATTAGATGAGACATGGTGATTCCCTGCAGGGGGTTTTTTTTGTGGTGGTCATGGTGGGAGCAATTTTGGTTGTGGCTTTTTTCCACTATCCTGATCCCCTTTGTCAACTTCCACATTCTTAGATTTCTGAGTACTTATTATTATTCTTCCACACTGAAAGCTTTAACATCTCTAAACAATCCCATATATAGACACAGAATTTTCTGATGGACCAAACTGCTTTAGCCCCAGGTACTTCTGTAGTTGCCAGTAGGTACATGGAAAGACTAATTAACAAAACAAAAACGACAAAACAAAAAACTCAACTTGATTAATAAATACATATCCACATAGGATTTGGATATGTTAGTGAACGAGTTAGCAGGGCTAAAAGTGCACTAATGAATAATGGTTAACAGTTGATGGTTGAAAGTTCATGGCCAAAAGCAATAAGGCATATCAATTCAAATAATAGGCAAATTGCTTATGTAGTTAGCAAACAGTAGGTAAATGGTTTAAGTACACAGTTCAGTTCAGTAAACAGTTCAGTACATTAGAGAAATGTAAAAAAAACGGTTAAAATAGTTAAATGCAATGGGTAATTTTAAAGTAGTTAGCTAAAAGTAATAAAAAGTTCAAAATATTAATGTAATAATTAATGTAATGGAGAGATGTTGAAACAGTCTGCAGGGATATATGGTTCAATTGGATAGCTAACAGTAGTGTTTTTGACTGGTTGACTTAGATATGTGGTGGTGATGGGTGGTGTCTATGAAAAGCTACTTGAGTTCATCTGACAAAAATGTGGGAGTATATTGGACAAAAATAGTTTGTTGCATCACCTCTGTTGTAACTAACTTATGATTACCTCATAATTGATGTAGATTATTGTTCTTTTCCACCCATCCTGTTTCCCATGTCATCTAGTTTCCATTATGCAAATTAGATATTTTTCATTCATTTTTTCTTCCATTCATGAATGGAAATGTGTTCAGAGGTCTGTTTTCAGTGAATTTTAGTTTCAGTGAATTTCAGACAAGTTTTGACATTTTGTTTTGGTTGTTCCTAAAACAACAGGTCTTAATCATTGGTTATACTACATTTGGGTTCTGATCAGTTGTCTTTTTCTCAGATAGCTAAAGATGATTGCCTCAGAGAACAGTTGTCTTTTGCAGCTGTTGTCTTTATCTCAGTCTGTCTGACCATGTTGACACTTGATTTCTGTGTGGGTATGATTCGTGTTTTGTCTTGTAGTTTTGTCACTAGTTCTCTCCATTCAATAGCAACAAAGGGACACTTCTTGATTTAAAAATAAACAAATTATTATAGATTATTGTTTTTGGATGTTTGAAATATGGTGTGATCAATGGTAGTTAGGTAGGATGACAGCAATATTAGATAAATAATGTTTAAAATAAAATGTACATCAATTTGTTTACCTGGTATAACTGTATATAATAACTTTCTTATAAATCTAACTGTATATATGGTGACTCAGTGCATTCCTTTCTCACTTATTGAAATCAGTAGTCTTAATTGGTTATTGTGGGAGAAAGTTGTTTTGGTTATTTTGGCAACTGATACTTTCGGTTGATCGTCACAGTTACCTATATGTCGAACTGAGATTATATTTCTTTCTTCATGATCATTTACAGTATTAGCATGTTATCATTGTCTGCTATTATTGATATTTAGAACAAAGGAAAGCACAATGACCGTGCGGCTATAAAACACTGGTGGGTGTGAACAATCTCAAAATATTGTGATGATGGAATATCATTTCGTGTGGTTGCCAGTAATAGATTACGCGCAAAGAGACCGTGACTGGGGAATTTTATGGAAGAGATGGTTGCGGATTCTAACAATAGTATCATTGTATGTATTGTAATATGTGTTATCGTGACGTTGGACAAGTCTTAATTTTGTTGTAGAGCTCAGTCTACACCCATCAGTGTTTTATAGCTGCTTTGTCTGGTGGTAACAACATTTCTTCATGCATGGTAGCGTTGCCGGCGGACGTGATACAATGGGTGGGTTTCAGCAAATGGGGAACCGGCGATTCAACCTGACCCGAATGACGGGAACTGTGACCAACTGAAATGATCGGCTGCCATCTAACTGTGCAACTCTTTCCGCACAGCAGTGAACCACGTGTTGAAAACAGGTGAATGCTGGTGCCAGCCGTACGCGATCGTTGCTGGTGTCTCGGTTATGAACTGTCTGTTGCCAAAACTGAACCGATGTACGACTATTTAAACGTGTTGCTCTGTTGTTGTAAGTCATCTCATTTGTCAACATTGCTATTTTCAAATGTCAAACAGAACCCTGATTGTTGCACAATCCCGAAGTGTCACTGTTGTATCTTTCAATCTGAACAATTTACAAGACGAGCATGGTCTCTCCGTTATCGATGATGAAATTTCTGAGGTGTCTGTCGGCATGGTCTTCGCCAGATTTCCGCAGGGATGAAAATATTAACGGCGCAGGCTGATGCTGCGAGGCGATGCAGCTATCGAAAAACCGCAATCGTTCGACTCAAAATATGGTATAACAATCGTTTGGTGACTTTGACGTACGGTTGTTTAGTGAGCAAATTGGGCGGGTGTCAGGAAACGTGCGGTGCGGGCAAAATTCACTGAAAGGCAGACCTCTGCATTTCCCATTCGTGAATGGAAAGAAAATGAATGGCGTCAATTTATAATGAAACTGAACTGGTGGGGCTGGGGTGGAAAGAACGACCGTGATGAACAATCATCAGATTGGTGGCTGGTATTCTGTGACTGTTTGTCCAATACTACGTTTATCGGTGACGGTGGCAGACGCCGCGTCCGCCGCATATCTAAGTCAACCGGTCAAAAACGCATATTATCGGTGAACATATGTCACGGGCCGACGCTCTCCATTACGATAGTGTGATATTTGTTTGTGCTGTCTTCTGGTGCCCGTGCGTTGTTCATTTCTCGAACTGAACCTATCATGTTGCTGCTGACTAACTAACTATCAAGCAATTTTGTGTTGAATGATATGTAACGACGTGAGCTCGGCATCGACGTGATGGTGCTGTACAACAGACCGCCGTAATCGGTCCTAATGAATGTGTTGTCGGTTGATTTTTTATTTCGTTTGGTGGTGGCACCATATCAGTACCTGAGGCAAAATATTGATCGTCGAAAATTCTGATCTGTATGTGGGATTGTTTGGGGCAAACTTTCGATGTGGGCAATAGTAATCAGGTGAGTTGACGAGATAAAGTGATGAGCTGGCGTGCTCCGCAACCTGGCCTGCGGGGATGCCGTGTGCGTGGTTGCGTTCGCGGGCTCTTTGGTGCCTTTCGGCATGCGAATGCCCCGGGAACTGACGTTGTGTCGGCCTGATTTCGCTGGCTTTCTTTTGCGGTTAAGGTATTGCAAATGGGCACCAGCTCTGACTGGATGAATCTGGATATGTTTAATTTTCGTGAGCATAACTTTGTGCCTTTCTTCGTCATATTCTGGTTGAAGAATCAACGTTGACGAAGAGACGAATGTTTGAGCCATCGTTGTCGCGACTGCGTGCCCATTCGAACTCAAACAATAAATCTGCAACCGTCTGTTTGACTTGTATTCTGTGGAGGCCATAATGCGGGTTGTGTCATAGTGGTGTGTTGATGATGACCGCGGGCATGTTCTGCAATGGTGAAATGAATATTACGCGAATACATAAACTGTTTAATTAATAAAATATCGGTGTCATCATGCATTCCGTTATTGCATGTTATGCGCAATATTACGCTGTGCAGGCGTATCGGCCTTCCGGGTATGTGTTTACGTATCGGTGTGTGTTAACGGTGTGTTTGTCAGCGCCGTTCTGTAATATTCACAGTAGTCCTCATCTCACCTGGGGGAGAGCAAACCGGTAGAGTCACTGACGATATATCGCGGAGATTATTCACTGTATTGACTACCTGACATCTTGTCGCCCACGTGACTATCGGTGGTCTGTCTGCATTTGTGATCCGTCGCCGGGCTGCGGCTTATTCTTTGGGGTATCTGTGATGACAGGTTCGTCTCATTCTGGCTCACGCTCGGACCTCTGCCCGTCACTGTGCGCGACCGCACGGCACGTATCGACCCCTCCGCTCTCCAGCAGGCCTGCCCCGCCTTGCGCGTCGCGCGTGCGTCCGTTGATGCTGCTGTCTGTGTTCTGTGGGAAGGTCTCTGCTGCTGTGTTCAGCCGTGCTCTGTGCTCGGCTGGCTGTGCGCGCTGAAGGTGAATGTTCGCCCGATGAATGAAACTCGTGGTGGAGCTGGATGTGGTGTTTCGCGGCACCTGGAGACCAGCGTCCTGTGATAAAATCAGGAAAAGTCAGGTCAGTGCTGGTGTTCTTGTGCCGGTGGGGACTGGAAGGAAGGCTTCATGTCAGACTATCTGGACGCTGTTTTATATCGTTGACAATGCGTCTGCCGTCAAGCCAGGCTGGCATGTTCTGCCGTTCATGGTCTTGTTCAGGGATGCTGGTCAGGAAGCGGTTATGACGGTTGTTCAGTTCATATTCGCGGGGCGACTAAGAGAACAAAGACCGCGCAAGTGTCGAACGAATGTCGTCGCGGTAATATGTTTT
>BRZM01000793.1:99660-110282 GCA_033238685.1 Lates japonicus
AAATATAGATTAGTCTATTGCTTTTCTCAGTTATCATCCTTTTAAAAATACCCATCAGTTCTGGGAGCTCAAAGTGACATTTTCAAATTGCCTGTTTGTCCCAGCACCAGTCCAAACCCAAGATTTTAAATTTACAGATGTAAAACCAGACAACGGCAGCAAATATTCACCTTTGAGGAGCTGCAATAGTGAATGTTGGCATGTCACTGATCAATTATCAAAATGCTGATCAACTAATCAAATAACTTCAAGTGGTTTTGTGCCAAACAACATGTGATATAACGTAAATATATCTTTACGCGTGCAAATGTGTTCATATATTTTGCCAAATGTGTTTTGCCCTCGATTGCCTTCCTAAATACATAAAAAGACCTTGACCTCTATAATGTTTACAGTTACAGTTGACCCTATCATACTCAAAACTCAAAACGTCTTGTCATTCAAAACTACACTGCATAGTGCACAATCGAACAAAATTCCTTGCATCTGGTTCCTTTTTTAACAATGATGAATAAATAATCAAAAAATATATAAAAATAAATATGATATAAAAATACGTATGCTAAAGATGAGACTTGACTGAGAAAATGTGTGTTGTGTAATTTGTCCAGATGACATAAAAATTCAAGGCTCTGAGCAAGTCTGACTACTCTTTTTATCTGGAAATATTGTCAAAATATGTGTTGTTTTCTCACACCTTTCACTTTATATGTGTTCACTGGCGTCAGCTGATAAAGTTCTGTTGCTCTTTACCCCGTAGAGATGTTTTCTATTAACGTTGTATGTGTGTGTGTGACACCCAAAAGTTAACCCAGGACATTTTAAGTCGGCCAATGTGGCTGCTGCTCATGGTGTCTAAGTGCACTTTTCTTTAAATGATGAACAGTTTTCTGCGCTTTTACAAAAAGTCAAACGGTTCTTGTATGGTCACAACAAAAGTGGTGGTTTAAAGTACACAGAAAAAAGTGTATATATTCTCCTGAAGTGTAGCCCTGGGGAGGATTTCTGTCTGTCTATTTCCTAATGATGCATCAGTTCGTAACGTTTGCCATAATGCAGTGCACAGCAGATGAGGACGTAATTAGTTCAGCCTGCGTGAGTTGTTAAAGTTATTCTGTGATAATGAGCAAAGTGTGGCAGAACTACTCAAGGTCAGCAGCCAGGTTGACACTGTGTGCTCAAAGTAGATAAGTTTGTGGAAAGTTTACTTGTAATGAACTCTCTCTGAAGATTGTCTGGAAAGAGTTGAGTTGTAATTGTCAATCCAATCCAATAAATTAAGCTGAATGTGTGGGAGGATTTTGTATAAAAATAATAACAGTGTTTATATAATTGGATGATATAACTAGTATTTCCATAGCAGTATATTTCCTAGTTATTTCCTTCTTTTGTTAGCTGTTCTGCATTAATTGTCCGTCATTAGCAATGAATATGCTTTTAGAGTTATCAGATTAATTTTAATGAATCAAATATAGTGGAACCAAAATAATTGATCATGTTTGTATGTGTGTGTGTGTGTGTTTGTGCTGATGAACACTGTTCCTCATCCTCCTCCTTACTTTCTGTCACTGCTGGTCCTGGTTCTACTTTGGTGGGAAGCACATAATGACTACAATGAATTCAACTGGTAGTACACAGCAAACTGACTGTGTTCATAACATGTTGCAGCCATGTCAAAATTAAGGGCCAGACGCCTGGTCACCATATTGTTTAGCTGTAAAATAGATCTATCCATGCTTGTTGGTTTCATCTGCTTAATCTGTTTTCTGCCGTAATCTGAGCGAGACCTGCCCAGCCCTCCCACCCAGTTACACCATTATATAACAGAGATGGGCTGCCCAGCATTTCCTATACTGTACTATCATGACATTTATCTAAAACCAATTTGTGAATGTGACTGAAAGCATTTACTGTAACTCACATTACAAAAATTTGATATTAATGTTGTTTTAAGTCTTGCATGATTAAGGAGGTTATGAAAGGTTCTTGTAAATGCCATAGTACAAAAAAAAGGCTACTGCCGTCTCCCATCATCAAATACACTGGTCTTTTCCTGCCGTCTACCTTTCCCCTCCCTCTCCTGCTCTCAGGGACTTCTACAATGTCACCTTTTCCTCTTAATATGATCTGTTGCCTTCCATTACCTCCTCTTACATTTCCTTTCCCATTTTCCTTACCTGCCAATAACCTTTTCTTTTTTTTTTTTTTCTGTGTGTATTTCTCACCCTCTTTTTTCCCGCTTCCCCGCAAACACATAAGACACTTTTATCCATAATCTCAGCAGTGTGTTTTAATCTCTGATTTCGTTTCTTCAGGGCAGACATTTGCTATTTCTTTTTAATAGGAAGTGCACAAACTTCCTGCCTTCTTCCCACTGCTTTTAATGGGTTCCTGAATAATCAGAGATGACATCTGCCCTTACTCTGTGTGTGTTCTAGTACAGTTTAGCAGCGGGAGTGTTCAGTCCATCTGAGGTCTAAATGTATTCACACAGGGCTTGGAGCATCAGCGCTAGTGACCCTGCTGTGACTCTATGCCACTGGAATCACTGATAAGGCTTTGAATGTAATTAGTGCTATAGGCCCTGGCTGCCATGTCAAAAGACACACACTTTCTGATGCACCCATTGTCACTGTTTTGAGCACTACAGCTCAGTGCAACATGGATGTATAATTATGCATGTGCATTTGCGTGTGTGCAATTATGTCTGGCTGCATCTGTTTGGAAAAAAAAAAAGAAACAAGTAACAAGTGCAGGCTGGATATTTTTTTGTTGCTTTCTCTATCTGGCTCTCACACTGCAGCTCCTCCATAAGACAGAAGCCAGCTGTCAATAATTTGCCACCCCATCCATTGATAATAACAATCCCATGATCTCTTTGGTCTGATCTCTGCCTATAGCCCAACAATAGCATCTGCGGTCACTGAGGCTGCTGTCTTTGTTGTGTCTGTTAGTTTTATTGCAACAATAAAGCATTAAGCTCGAGGGTACTTGATGGGCGTCTGCCAGTGTGTCAAAGACTCTGAAAACACCAACAGTCTACCAGTGGCTCACAAAGCTTTTATTTTGTACAGTATGTATGCAGGTGAGCGCTCAAATCCCAAAATCGTCATTCATTCTCTTGTTCCTGCAGGTTCCTCTATAACCGCTCTGGGGAGTGGAGCGATGGCACCGTTCCCATCCTGGCCACCACCGCCGCTGGCTTTACCTATATTGCATTTTTAATGGTCAGTCCCATGTCAAATATTCGCTAAACATGTTGTGCTCACTACATGTCTTGTTGAGGCAGCTTTTGAATTGTCTGTTGCCAGGAAAAAATAGTTACATGCTGAACAAGTTGAGATCTGTGAGGCAGCAGACTTGTTTTTGAAAGTTGTTCTCTTATTTGCATGTTTCTCGTTTTGTTTTTTTTGTTTTTTTCAGGTTTTAGCACTTTGCCACATTGCACTCGGGCAACAGTTAAATTTGCACTGGCTCCATAAGGTAATGTGCCAAATGTAAGACCAACTGTGTTTGTGTGAGAGTGGGTGGAGAAAAACTGAGAGGTAGAAAGAGGTTGGGTGAGTTTTATGTATGTAGCTTTCTTTCTGTTGGTGTGCGTGTGTGTGTGTTGGTGGTTGTGTGTATACACTTATCTGTTTGTTTAGTGCTTGCGTGTGTGTTCATTCATTGCTGATCAACTGAACTTGTCCTGAACTCACAGTTTGGATCGTGTTGTCCTAGGAGGTTTGTGAAAGCCCAGTAAATGACCTGCTTGAGAATGCTATCAGCAAACCAAATACAAAGACCAAACACTGTTGGGGTGTGAAAGGGCCCGGAGCTATTTGGGGTTATTCTGTGGTGTGTGTGTGTGAGAGTGTGTACACGTATGTATCCAAAGTGACAGCTGCTCTGATTTTCTGCATCTCTCGCTCTCTGTCCACACAGATAGGAGTGACTGTTGCTCTGCTCACCACCATCGCCGGGGTGATATCTGTCAATCAAACATGGGGGCAAGAGTGGGATGTCATTCCTATCTCCCTGCAGGTCAGCAGACTGAAACATTGGAAAGCCCCAAAGCTGCTTTTGATGGGTTGACACCACTTTATTTTTAAAAATAATTTCTTGGACAGTTGATAGTGAAGAGGCAGACAGGAAACAGGGGGAGGAAGAGAGAGACGAGCAGCAAAGGTCCTGGGCTACACTCAAACCATGAATGTTATGGTTATGTGGCAGGCGCTGCAACCATTCAGCAACCAGAGGCCCTTACATCACTTAATGATAACTTTCAGTACTAAACTGAGTCTTGTCATTCATGGGGTGGAGGCAGTCAGTTATTTCTACATAACAACCTTAGACTTCTACTGCCAGTTTGTGGGCACTGGATAGAATAATCGAGCTGTGACCAGTTTTACCTGGACTAGGGAGCCCAGGATTGACTGTTTAAAACTCTCAGTATCATGTTTCAAATCCATATAGAATCAAAGTGTAATATACTGCCTATACTGTGGTGTCATGGCTCTCAATCTGCATTTAACCTGGTAACAATTAGCAGCTAAATGACTTCCAAGCAGTTGTGAGAAGTGTATAATTAGTGTGTCCCTGTGAGATTATTGCACCACTAGGAGTGTGTGATTGAAGTGGACACACAATTCCACTGAAACTGATGCCATTAAAATTGAATGCCTCTGCAAATCATAGCTATTATTTCTGAATAGTATTACCAATGTCTTAACCCCAGATAATGTCTGTAATTCTATGCCTCTGTCATCTCTGTCTTTGTTTCTCTTCTCTTTTGTCATCTCTGTTCAATCCTGATTCTCTTTTCCTTGCCTGTCTTTTTGCCTTTGCCCCCATTGCTCTAATTATTCTTTCTTTTTTCACCACCTGCCTTCAATTCCTCCACTCCATCTCATATCTCTGTCCAGGCCACAGGTCCATTCCTGCACATAGGGGCTCTTGCTGCAGTCACAGCACTGTTCTTGGATTGTGGCTGGACAGGTCGCCCGTGCAGAAAAACCAAGTACGTTGACTTTTGCGACACAAACTACGAGTTACTGTTACCTGATGTAACAGTCTGCTGCGCACACAGACAGACACAGGCACAGGAAGAGTAGTGAATGATTAACACTATGTAGACAGAGGCCAGGACCTCCACCCGGGGTGTCGGAGATAACGAACATTCCTGCGGGCTCATGTGATGTTTTCAAGCCAGGACACCTTGGATTGTTTTCTCCTCGCAGGACTCTTTCTTGGGATTAGCAGTGCTGAGTGTGTATTCTAACTCTCGCTGTTTTTGGTGTCTGTAGAATAAAACAGGCATGAACAGAGTTGAAAGTCAATGTCACTGATGTAGCAGTTTTATTGTCCTCTGGAGAAATTAAAGCCATAATAATCTGAAGATACACTTGGCCAAGAGAATTTTACTTCCAGGCAGTTATATAACGTCCTTTGGACGAGGCAGCTCCTACCCTGTACTGTGAGAAACATTTAAAACTAATAAAAGGCATGTTTAGTCCTCAGCTGCATTTTTTGGTCCTGCTTTTGGAGATTTTGATGAGGTGAAAAGGTCTCGGCCAGATTACTCGCACTACATCACTGCTGTAATGCAGAGTGGAGTCTGAATACCAAAGAGTGTGTGTGTGTGTGTGTGTGGGCGTGTGTGTGTGGGCTGTGAATCTCCTGTGTGTAACAAGAGTCGTCTACTCAACCCCGCCCCACTGCTGACCTTGAAACAAATACATTTCCCCTGCGTGTGTGTGTGTGTGTGCGTGCCCACATTCGCCGCCTTCATCGCTCACTTACTCTGAGGTGGACGTAGGGGAAATTGTATCTCCTTGGCCCCTGATGTCAATGTTGTTGGCCACTGTACGATAGGGCTATAAATGGTACTGAGCATTAACCACATCCACAGACACTACTTCCATCAAAACTGAACGAGAGTCTTAGATGTCACAAAAAATTTCTCTTTGTTACAAATCAAAACAGAAAATGTTTTCCTATGATTTTCAGTGCTTTGGCTTTAATTAGTTTATTTATGTCCATGCTGAGGATGTTTACTAAGAGACAAACTAGCTTGGCATATGAACTGCATTAGTCACCGGTCACACAGCTGCTAACAATGTTATCAGTGCAAAAATACATTTTACCAGGGTAATTATTTGCTAAGAACATGACCTTTTTTCACATGCATAAAAGATATGGAGACTGTAAGCAGTACGAATGTACATGCATACTCTTTGTTATATTGAAATGAATAGATTGCATTTAGAGAAATGTACTTATTTGCTTTTTTGTTGAGAGTTAGATCAGAGAAATTATACCACTCTCATCTGTGTAAATATACACAATATAACCAGCGAGCTTCAAAGGTGCTAGTTTTCCCCTGTTTCCAGTCTTTATGCTAAGCAAATACTTAAAGTACAAGCATGTGGCATCATTCCTCTCATCTAACTCTGAGCAAAAAAAACAAATAAGGGTATTTCTGAAAATCAGAGCTATTCTTTCAACCTCTGTAACTATATCTGAATATGAGACAGAACTCTGTTATCATCTGTCCCAGTGTTCCAGGTGGTGGTTGTGCTGCTGTATCTCAGTGTGTTACTGGGACTCTATGTGATGCCTCTCTACATCACTTCCCCCTGCATCATGGAGCCCACCTCCCTCAAACCACGTCCTGATGTTATTGGTCACCAGGGAGCCCCCATGGTAAGTCAGCTGACCTGTATCATCCAGTCAGAATGCAGGAATATAAAACAAAGGACTTAAAACAAATTGTATGAGATGCTTTTACATGACTGTACACTTTTAGCTCCCTGCTATTGGCTTCACAGAGAACCAAACCCTAAACCTTAATGAAATGTTGATGACACTGAGCCACTCAGAAAATGGAGCCTCTAGTCCAGTGTATCAAGGACCACTTGATTCTGATTCGGAGCAGGCAGAGGACAATCTGTGCTGCCTTTACACATATTTGCCCCTTTTGCTTTTCATTAATTTTTCTTCTCCTGCTCCCAGAGCTATTCTAGTCTATTGATGACCTTGTGGTCCTATGACTGAAAATAGTCCACAAACATTGCTCAGAGCCTGGAGCTATCACTGCCTGATGTATGGCAGGGATATGTTTTCTGCTGGATTCTGTGTATTTCTGCCCACAAAGACAACGATGTGCAGAGACATCGTAGTTTAATGTGAAAGAGAACTGATTGTAAATTTCTTGTGATCTGTTTCAGTGCAGTTTTCAGTTACACCGCTTCTCTTACAGATCAAACTCCACTACAATGTTTAAAAGCCTGCGTTAGAGCCTCTTAGTTATGCATCAGGAAACCATATTAATATGGTTTATGCACACCAAAGCACATTTTTATCTTTTATTTTTGATTGATGTGCTTGGATTAATTTTATTGCTTCTAATAATTACCTGCAGAAGGATTTATGTACTTGGCACAAACTGCTGAGTGTTATGCAGTGCTTGAAGGGAAAAGGATG
Organism: Lates japonicus; assembly: GCA_033238685.1. Taxonomy (NCBI): domain Eukaryota; kingdom Metazoa; phylum Chordata; class Actinopteri; family Centropomidae; genus Lates; species Lates japonicus. Next base: position 107,128 of record BRZM01000793.1, read on the forward strand.
GTGAATTCCTTGTTACTCACAACAGTTACTCACACGCTCAAAAACACACCCTGCTTTTTGTGGTATTTGTGGAAAACGATCGATCCTCACTGGAATCTAAAATTAGGAGTGGCTCTGTGAGGCTGTAAGAAACTCCCACTGGAAAAAAAAATCACATGACTGAACTCAGCTTCCCAGAAGGACTCTGTATTGATTATAGCCTCATTCTTGTCCTGTGGTTCCCAGGCATTAGCTTTCCTCACAGGGTCTCGTAGGAAGATGCTTTTTTTAGTAAGTGATGTTTAACCTACTGACTTGGTATTGATCATAACCTTGAAGAGTTAAAGAGCAAAAGAGGGCGCTACCCTTTTTTCATTTCACATTCCTTTGTGGTCAGAGAAATGAGTCACATACATTTGCAATACACCACATTAATATTGAATTTTTTGATGATGTAAAATAATCTACTGAAAAATATTGATAAAGATATTTTGTTTTGTTCGCCTCCCATTTTTCGTGATTTTTCCTTCCAGTAAAGTCACATATTAGGTCACTGTTACAGGACTACATCCAAGTAATGATTGTGTGTTTGTTTTACTCTGTGTGTGTGTGTGTGTTTCCAGCTTGCTCCAGAGAACACACTGTGGTCTTTCCAGCGAGCCCTGCAGATGAACGTCACTGGGTTGGGCGGGCGTTCGTCTGCGGGAGCTCGGCAGAAGACCACGGTAGTTCTGGGCAGCTGGCTGCACTGGTAGGCTGGGCTGCCTGTCGACCGCGGATAGTCTGTGTGGGCCTAATGTGGGCTTACTGGAAGGAAGCACATGAAAAATGGGGCAGTGGGCGCAGGCTGTCTTTATCAGCCAGTTTTCGGTGAACCATTTGCATCGTCAAAAATTCGGCTGTGGGTGTGATGTGTGTGGCATTCTCTGACCTGAGGTGAGGTGGCTGCTGTGCACCCAGCTTCAGGTTATCGATCAGCCAGTCAGTGGGATTAACATCGCGCAAAAAGCGTCTTCGAGACCTGTGACCAGCTGGGGAACTCCTGCTGGGCGGTTATAATACGGAAGTCGCTGCAAAACTGATTCGATCGTGTGTTTTCGGTGGAGTTCGGCCTCGCGAACCCTCTGTTGGATTCGAGATCGATCGTTTTCCTGATGCACAGGCGAGATTGTCGGACACGAGCGTGTGGTAACTGCGTCACTCGCTTCAGCTGCTGCGCAACGCTCGGCGGTTTGACAGCGGGCTGTTAAGAGCAATAAAGGTGGTCAAGCGCATCGATCGAAAATGAAGATAAAATGATAACTGTGCATGGAAACCGCTGTGGTTTCTGATGCTAATGAGCTCCCCAACGCAGGCTTTCTTTGTTGATGAGGACGATCTGTGAGCGGTGAAACTGCGCTGAGCTGGTCACGGAAATTACAATCAGTTCTCTTTCACGACCAACACGATGCTGCACATCGTTGGCAATGAGCGAAAGCTAGAATCCGGCGGCTGTCTGCCATGCATCGACGATATCCGAATACGGCAGCTGTGGACTGTTGATCATGAGACCACAAGGTCGTCGATAGACTGGAATAACCTGGGGCGGAGAAGAAAATTGAAAGCAAAGGCTGAAATGTAATGAGAACGGCGCAGATGATCTCTGCCTGCTCGAATCGAAATCGAAGTGGATGCCGATACGCTGGACCGAGCTCCATTCTGGTGGCTCGGTCATCATTCGATGGGTTGGGGTTTTCGGTTCTCTGTGAAGTATGGCGGGGCTAGAAGTACGGTCGTAAGCATCGCCGGACGTTTAATCGCTGTTTTATGTTCTGCGCTGACTGGATGATACAGGTCGTGACCTGTGGGGGCTCAACAACTGTTTGTCGGGACGTGTTGAGGAGGGTGGCTCCATGATGATGTGAGAGGGCATCATGATCCCCGGTGGCTGCTGAAGACTCTGGCAGCTTCACCACCTGGGGCTGCTGGGTTTGAATGACGGGATTCTGTCTCATCGTCGGTGTGAACCGGAAGGTTGAAATAACTCTGATTTTCGAAGCTGTTGTTTTTGCTCGAGTAGATGAGAATGATGCCACGTGCTTCTTTAGTGACTGGCAACATGAACACAGGCGGGGCGCGCAGCAGCTCGCTGAACTTATATTGATAATATGTTACGCAGATGAATTATGTTCTAACTGCTCGACAAAAGAAACGAATGTGCGTTTCTCTGGTACCCGATCTGTTCATTCGACCTTAACAGAGGTATGCGTGTGCGATCGTGCGCTTACGATGTCGCCATGCGTGAAAAGGTCGTGTTCAACCCAGCAAATGTGCCCGGTGAAATGTGTTTTTGCGCGCTGATAGCGTTGTTGGCGGCTGGCGACCGATGACTGTGCGATTCATCTTGGCTGGTTGATAGCGAAACAGCGTCCTCGGCGTGAACATGGTAGGCAATTAAAACCGAAACTGAAATCATGGGGAAGGCATTTCTGTTTTGTTTATGTTTGAAGAATTTTGTGGTATCTGAACTCTCGTTCGGTTTTGATGAAGTAATCTGTGGATGTGGTGTGCTCGGTACCGACCTACGTGATGACGGCGCAACGGTGTCGAGGCCGGAAGTACTGCGTCCACTCAGTAGTGACGATGGCGAATGAACTGCAGAGAAATGACTGTTCGAGGTCAGCAGTGAAGGGCAGACGGCTGTTACACAGAGGTCACAGCCACGCCACGCACGCTTTGTTCGAACTCCTCTGCATTACAGCGGTGATAACGGTGGAATAATCCTGGCCGGTTTCACCTCATCCGTCTCCAAGCTGAGACAAAAATATTCAACTAAGCATGCCCAGCACCAATGGTTGCAAATGTTCTCCGCAGTACAGAGGTGAGAGCCTTGCCGTCAGGACGTTCGCCTGGCTTTGCCCGGAAGCCAGTGTATCTTCGAATTATGGCTTCCGAGAGGACAATAAAACTGCATGCCTGTTTTATTCTGCAGACGCCGAAACGCGGCGGAAGTTGAACCACGCTCAGCACTGCTAATCGAAGAAGAATCACTGCGAAGAGGCGAAATCGTCTGGCAGCGGCGCATGAAACCTCCGAAAGTCTTCGACATCTCCGACGCGGTGAATCACAACGCAATGCGTAATTGTCGTGCTACTCTTCAGCCTTGCAATATTCTCTATTGAGCTAGCAACAACTCT
>BRZM01000794.1:0-45144 GCA_033238685.1 Lates japonicus
ATTCGTGTCTCTCGTGTTTAGCTGTGCTTTTTGTGGGTGCTCACTCATGTGTACCTATATGTGCCGTGCAGATATCACACTGCTGGGGCAAAGCTCTCTAAACCAAAGTCTGACTCACTGTATTCAACGCTTTGTGATATCCTCCCTTTCATATTTCCGCTGTGACTGAAGAGTAAAAGTTTGCTCAGTTTAGCACAACTTTCTCTACTTGAGGTTTCTCTGGCAAAATAAAATGAAGTGCAATGTGTCTGGATGCTTTCTGAGGACACGCTCAGATATAATAACACTCTGCATCAGCTTTTTTTTAAAAACATTTTTTATTTCCAACAGACTGTGTATTCTGAGGTGCAAGGATGGAATGAGATTTTGAAATCATTTACCAAAATGTTTACTGTCCCCATGCCTCATCACCCAAAATGCAGTGTGGAGGTCAGAAAGCTTCCCACATTGCGTTTTTAGGTTTTTTCTTGCTCTTACATGCAAGAGTTACACAACATGTGCATGTGTATGTGTGTGTACATACTGTATGCACACACGTACTGTAAAATGCACTTACTCATCCGTCACAGCAGTTTTGTATTCTTACCCTCCCACACACATCTTTCTGGAAATTTATCCTCTCTGTTAGCTGTTGTCTTTTGTCTTTGCTTCCCTGTCACAGGCTGCGACATCTGGCTCCTGTCCACCCTTATCCACGTCAAGCGACATTTAGAGGGGGGGTGGGGGTGGGGTGGCTGGAGGTCGGGGGTGTGGGTTGGAGTGGGGGCCTCACCGATGCACCGGACGCGAAAAGCAACAACAAAAAACGCACAGAAACGCCACCTGAATAAGCCAAGCCACCGGAGCGGAGGCGTAAATTAATCATTCAATTTATCAATTCATGTAGAAATACAAAATAGTCTTGCGTGAAGACAGTTACTTCTCTCTACTTGTGTGTAGGTGTTTGGCAGAGAGGTCCTCGCATGATTCAGAGAAAACACACAACACTTGCTCAAAAAGTAAAAACCTCTTTTTTTTAAACTATTGTCTGTGCTGGAAGAAAATGGGAAATACCTCAAAATGAAAGACTGTGTTTTTGATTAACCTTTTTTTTATTCTATAATTGGGAGGATTAGAGGATTACTGCATTGTATATGTTAAAGCTTCCAAGTTAGTAAAGCTTTGCTTTGCTAAGATGACCACTGACGCAATGTCTCCAGACTTGCGTCAAACAGGGATTTCAGAAGTTTCACTATTCTGTGTCTAATTAATTAATGGTGGCTGTGACCTCTGTGAGCTGTTTTCATTTCTCTTTTGTCTTAGTCATTCCCCTCTTTCTATTAGACCATATAGGCATCTGTGTCCAGGGGCAAGTGGCAGAAGTTGCTTCAACCTAATTGTCTTTCTCTACTCGTACTGTCCTCAAATGACTTTCTCTCTGTCTCAACTCTCCCCTCCCTCCCTCCTTTGCTTCTCTCTAGCTCTGCCCAGTCTCTGTCTCCGTCTGTAACTGCAGCCTGTGTTTTTCTCTCCCTCCCACTCCCTGCGACGTATAGATACTGCATTCATCAGACACACGCGCGCAGACACATGCGCACACACACACACAAGCACACACTGAGCCTCCCACTCCTTTCATCATTGATTCGCTCTGCTCTGCTCTCCTTTCTTCTCCCATTCTCTTCTCCCTCTCTCTCTCACTTCTCTCTCTCTCTCTCTCTCTCTCGCTCTCTCTCTCTACAGCGGCACTTGTTGAATTCAACCCTTGGAGAATAGAGAGAGGGGAGAGAAACAGAGAGAGAGATAATGACAGGGAGGCAGAGGGAGGCTTTGAGACAGCGCTAGAACAGACAGTGAGCAGAGAGAATGGGGCTTTGGAGGATATAGAGATAGAAGATAGGCTGGGGGAAGACAGACAGAGAAAAGTCAGTCAGACAGCAGAGAGAATCATCTTTGAAACAGTGGGAATGACACTTTAAGTGAAAGAGAGTGTCGACCAGACGGAGTACATCAGAGTGCTCTCCTTCCATCTCTAACTACTCCTCTTCTGTCCTGGTCCTGGCTGCTGCTCCTGCTGCTGCTGCTGCTGCTGCTGCTGGTGTGTTTTTTTGTCTGTGTGTGTGTGTTTGTGTTTGTGTCAAGGCTCCATGGTTTGTCTTAAACCAGGAGACTAGCTTACACAGGTCAGAACTGTCTGGGATAACAGAGCAGTGAGCACTTTTTGTGTGTGTGTGTGTGAGTGAGAAAGAGAGATACTGTTAGCAGAGGGGGAGAGTCGTGTGCTGGTTTCTCCAGGTGAGTGCTTGCATGTCAGAGTACACAGTAATTTCCCTATGCAGCCAGTGCTGTATGTCTTTATGCACACACACTTTTATGTAAGTAAGCTAGAGTGCATGTCTGTCTGTATGGAGTGCATGAAGTGGGAGTGAGAGAGAGAGAGAGAGAAAGTGAGTGTGCGAGAGAGAGAGAGAAAGAGAGAGAGAGAGAGAGGCGGAGACATTTTTTTTTTTTTTCAGTTTGTATTCCTGGAAACTGTTCTGCAGCATTGCTCAATAATGAAACTAGTGCGTATATGTATGTGTGTGTGTGTGTGGTAGCTAGTGGGGAGAGAAAAAAACAAAACAAAAAACAGTGACACAAGGTTGAGGGAAGGGAAGAAGGTGCAGATATGCCTGGAGAATGCTACTGAGAAGGAGTGAGGGGAGCTGTCAAAGTTGATATCAAATTGTGTGTTGCGTTGTTTTGTTTTCTAGCTGGAGTTCAGAAAGAGGACAAACGCTGACAGAGGTGTAGAGTTAGCGAAATGAAGGAGGACCTCGGGACCGTGACATGAAAAAGTGGTTGTGCTCAGTGTTTGAGGAGGAAAAAAAAAAAAGTTGTTGACATGGCTGACTTATAGGTCATCTAAGTCTGCAGGAGAATTGTTAATGATGCATTAAGTGCAGTGTGTGGAACAGATCCTGGAATTTTAATCATGTAAAACAACATAGCCTCAAGGTATTTCACAACGTTCTCATGTACAGTAGGCACGGCATTGTATTTAGTTTTTTTTTTCCCCTGACTTGACTCCTCCTTTCTCTCTCCTGCCTTCCACTCTTCACCCACCATCTCCAAGCATATCCATCTCTTCACACACTCTCTCACTTTCTTCTTCAACTGCAGTCTATTTTTCTCACTTCATCTCAACTCTATTTTCATTCTTGCTCTTTGCTTCTTTTAAGGTTCTCTCAATTTTCCCTTCTCGCCTCTCTACCTCCCTCTGGCATGTCTTTTCATCTTTCACGCATTTTCTATTCACTCCTTCTTTAACACTGTATTTCTCTTCTCCAACAATTTCTCCATGCCTTCTCTCTCTCTTTTTTTCTTGTTACAGATGCCTCTCTCAGTGACAGAGTCTGCAGTGAATATCTGAAACCCCATCTTCCTCTTCCTCTTCGGCCATCATGTCCCAGCTGCTCCATGTGGAGATCCCGAACTTTGGAGCCACAGTTCTGGGCTCCCTGAATGAGCAGCGCCTGCTGGGACACTACTGCGATGTATCCATCCTGGTCAAAGGTTGGTTATAGCAGCGAAATCTTTAGATTTATAATTTACAGCAACTTTGAAACACTGCTAGAATTCCTTATCGATACTCTCAACTTCTTTTTTCTGTTCTCCTGTTATTTCCATCAACCAGGTCAGGCGTTCAAAGCCCACCGGGCCGTTTTGGCTGCCAGCAGCCTCTACTTTCGTGACCTCTTCAGCAGCTCCACCAAGACCCAGTTTGAGTTGCCCTCCTCAGTCACACCTGCTTGCTTTGAGCAGATCCTCACTTTCTGCTACACAGGGAAGCTAACAATGGCAGCTAGCGAACAGCTGGTGGTCATGTACACAGCTGGCTACCTCCAAATTCAGCATATAGTTGAAAGAGGCATGGACCTAATGTTCAAAGCCAACTCACCTCACTGTGACTCGCAAACAGCGGGGTCCTTAGAGGAAACAGGATCCGAACCGCAGAGTCCCTCTAATAATGGCAACGGCCTAGCCGTGGCCGCCCTTTTGGGAACCCCGGGCTGGTCTCCATCCCTGCTCTTGCCACAGCGTAAGATTAAACTAGAAGGGGGCGACCCAACCCCCCTGACGATACCCTCGACGCATGGCAAGATTCCGTCTTCGGAGCTGGGGAGCCGGCTGGCGAGGGCCAGCTCGTTGTTCTACACGACAGCCGGAGGGACCCCAGTCCCCGGTCTGCCTCCTTACCACCTTCAAGGGGCTGGCGGAGGTGGAGCAGGAGGAGGAGCGGGAGTTGAAAGATCCAGTCCTGGAGCGTCCAGCCTGCCCACCACTGACAGTCCTACATCCTACCAGAATGAGGATGAGGAGTTCGAGGAAGAGCCCTATGACGGGATAACAGAGGATGCCTACAGTCATCTCTATGGACGCTCATCTATTCCCTACGGGAGTGAGTATTAAGTTATATTGATGCTTTTATAAAACCTTTGTGTGGTGTTGCAATGCTCAGGTGTATTTCAAACACCAGAGGCATTTTACTCATCATTGAGCCTTTTCTCTGGAAAAAATGTAATCATTTAAAAACGTCTCAAAATGCAGCATATTCTCGCTTATTTTCAAAAATTTATATTACATTTTTACCTTACGACAAACTCAAGGACACTAACTTTTACAGCATTTACCTCAAGTAGATTTAAGGTGTACAAATGAGAAAATGCTAACAAGACAATCTCAATGGCAATCCTGCATCAATTTTATCTTTCTAGTCATGTAAGATCTGACTAAGTGCATTACTTTCTCAATTGCCCTTGGCTCAGATGGATGAAATTCATTTGATATCAGACCAATCTAAAAGTAAAACTCGGCATGACTTGCAGAATATATAACCATAAATGTAGGGGTTTTGTTGCTCCATGTCCAGACTTGTTATGTATTGAGGAAAAAAAAAAAAAAAAAAAAAAAACACTGATGCACATTCATTTAATCCCAGTTACATTATTTAATCTTTCATAAATCATGTATCTTGCGCATCTTGAAAAAGCAGGATGTTGTGCCTCCAGTGTGTGTGTGGGTTCTCTCAGCATAAAGATAGCTTTATGGAGTTATGATTGGAGTGCATCGTGACCAACAACACATTCCTTATCGCAGCTACAACAGCTGGTCTGTACTGCTTTTTGTCATTTTTTTTTTAAACCACACTTTCATACTAGTGTACATTTGCCTACACATGCAGGAAGAGATGCTATTTTCACACGTGTTTGCATTCAAGGCTAAACTAAACACGCAGACTTAGCACCGGTGGTTCGTCACAAACTCAAATTCACATGCACGCGCGCACACACACACATACACTTTCCATCATTTGTAGCATCCTGCAGCTCAAAGGCATCACACAGGCTTGTCAAACTCTAGAGTTTCAGATATTTATGAAATCCACTCTATCTGCAATCAGTCAGAGCACCCCAGGGTGACATTGTGGGATATTTGAGAACCATTCACATCTTTCCTTTGTGTGTGTGTGTGTGTGTGTGTGTGTGTGTGTGTGTGTGTGCGCGCGCAGGAGGTGTGTGCATGTGCATACACTCCCAAGTCATCTTAGAGGTTAGCGGGGAAACAATTTTGTGAGTAAGAACCCAACACCCAGCTCTGGATCTGTCCCCCTCCAAAACTCAAGTTGCTGATGCAGCATCATGACTTATCTGGGATACATCTGCAATGCTCTAAAACATTTATGAAACACAACAAACTTGTATGAGATTACACCACCCTGCTTTACTAATTAAATTTTGCAGCCTCTATCGAAATAGGGGACACAGAGGGTATGGATGGGAGTATAACTTTGTTTTTGTAGTTTATAGTCTGATCAATGGAGGCACGCGCACACGTTTATCTATTCCTGTTTTGCTGTGTAACACAAAACCCTTTTGATTTTTTTAGAAAATCCCGTCTGAACTTCTTCTTCTGTTCTCGCTCGCTTTTCATCAGTCCAGGACAAGGGAGAGATGGCGGCGGTGCCCTTGGCCTTGGAGAACCGCAACTGTGTGCTGATCCGCCGGGACCTGGTGGCGCTGCCTGCGAGCCTCATCAGCCAGATAGGCTACCGCTGCCACCCTAAGCTCTACACTGAGGGGGACCCTGGGGAGAAGCTGGAATTGGTAGCTGGTAGGCGCCCATGTACCTCTACAGCATTTAGATGATTTAAAACTCAAAAGCTGGTTGAATTAGAGTTAAGTGAATTCCCCCCAAAAATAAAAAAATGATAAATACATAATCAGTGACTGGGCAAAGAGGCCATTGACTGGGGAGGTAACCCACAACCCAGTGACCTCTCTAATATCCCCTCTACATCCAGGGGATTCATGTATTCAACCTGCATTTGACCCAGAGGAGAATGCTGACCTTGGTCATCACCATTCACAGTCTAGTTCTAATATAAAGTACATCAGTGCCAAAGCATGTAATTAAAACATTCTGGTTAAATCAGATTTAGAGATCAATAACATTTAGTTGAATTCTTATCCCTTTTTAACAGCCTGTCCAGGGATCCAGTGGAAGGTCAGATGATGTGTATTGAGAATTCAGATTTACCGCCATAACAGATTTGACCCACGCCACTGTGTGTCTGTCTGAAAGACATAAAACAAAGATGCACAGAGAGTTTTTCTGCAGAGATTGAAGACTATGACAGAAGGACAACCATCTCTGCAGTAGCCATCAATCAGGCCTTTATGGTAGAGTGACTAGACAGAAGTCCCTTTGGAGTAAAAAGCATATGACAGCAAGGAGTTTGCCAAATGGCCCTCAGAGGGCTCTGAGAGCATGAGGAAAAAAGATTTTTTTGGTATGATGAGACAAAACCCCAACTCTTTGGTCTAACTGCCAGATATAGCTCTTGGCTGTCAGACCAGAGACTTTCAAAGAGAGCAGGTACTGCTCAACATGTAGCTAATATAATACCCTCAATGGAGCATGGCAAAAAAAAAAAAGTTGAATCAATTTAATATTGAATCTTTTCAGACAAAATAATGGAGTCTGAATACTTCCCAGTGTGCTTCATGAACAGACGCAGCCAAACACAATGATATGTGCACGTGCGAGTTGTGTGAAATGTGCAGGAACAAGACTTCAGAAAGTTACCACATGGTCATATTCAATCAGATCGTAATGTAATTGAATTAGAAAACAGAATGGAACACATGTGAGACAGAGTGGTATTATAAAGAAAGGAAAACCAAATAATTTAGTGTGCTGCTTTTATGGCCCTTAACTTGGATTCCTTCCCCAGTTTCTGATTCCACTATGTACAGCTGAATCTTTGTTTAACTCCATTAAAGATCTCCTTGAACATGAATTTGAAAAGGACTACAAGATGAATTGGTAATTGGGGCAAAGAGACAGAGAAAAGACAAAGCTCTAGAGTCTTCAAAGACAAAGAAATGGGTTGTAATATGAGCAGTTTTCTCAGCAGATCTTTCCTCTTGCTACACAGGTACACAGGTGTTCATGACTCGAGGCCAGCTGATGAACTGTCATCTATGTGCCGGTATCAAACACAAAGTCTTGCTCCGCCGTCTGCTAGCCACTTTCTTTGATAGGTGAGTACAAAGATGTGTTCAACTAAAGAGGACAGTTTGTATCAGTCTTTAAGGACCTACTGTAAGATTTGAGCTCTGTGTATGACTCCCAACACAACCACAGTTGTCACAAACCAACTTTCACACTCCATCTGTGGCCATGTTGTGCAATGCGGTTAGTTAATGTGTGTTCCCATGTTTGCCCACTTGCCGTGTGTCTGTAGCTGACTCTGCCCCCTGGTGTTGACTCTGTGTCCTTGCAGAAACACTTTAGCCAATAGCTGTGGGACAGGTATCCGTTCTTCTACTAGTGATCCCAGTAGGAAACCCCTGGACAGCAGGGTCCTCAACGCTGTAAAACGTAGGTTTATTGTCCAAATCATTTCATATATGTGACAGTATTTCCAAAGAATACAATGGAGTCTACATGGAGGCTGCTGTTTTCTCTCTTTTACAGTCTACTGTCAAAATTTCAACCCTAACTTCAAGGAGAGCGAAATGAATGTGATTGCTGCCGACATGTGCACAAACGCGAGGCGTGTCCGCAAGCGATGGTTGCCCAAGATCAAGTCCATGCTGCCTGATGGCATGGAGGTGTACCGTGCTGGAATGGGCATGGGTGCTGCTGTGGGTCTGGGCCTGGCACTGGGTGCCCCTCAAGCGGGGGTTCCCCTCCCGTTTGAGCCTGACTTCAAGACCCTTGAGCAAAGGTTGTATCCAGATCGTAAGGACCCTCTCAGGACTCACCCACCGTTGACAGAGGGCAGCCCAGGGTCTGGGGCAGCGGGGGCGGAGGCCGAAGGCGAAGGTGAAGGAGGAGTCGCCCAGGAGGAGCAGGAGGAAGACGAGGACGAAGCCGGGTTAGAAGGCGTAGACGGATCTCTTGGGGCGCCAACTTTGATCCCGGGGGCCGAGGCGGGCAGCTGTGGCGACACGCCGCCTGAGCAGGAAGTGGAAAGTTTTGGACAAGGTCTGAGGGTGAATGGACAGTGAATGTCCTTTTGGGCTGCCTCTCACATTGTGAAATCTGTTTAACACCACATTTTCTTTTTCCTGCATCTCGTCCACCACTCTTTCTTCTCCTCCTCCTCCTCATCCGTGCTTCCTTGACAGGAATTATCGGCACAAAAAGCTGCGCTCGTAGATCTTACTAACAGGAATTTGTCACACATGCATGCGCACACGTGTGCTTGTGTACACGCGTACTTACTGATAGTGGAAGTAGAACACTGATAGTAGAGGTAGACACAGGTATGGCATTAGCACATCAAAAAAATCAATGATTTCTGCTCCACCTTTTTCTTCATATATTCAGTATTTACTCGGTATTTCAGCACCCGCAGCGATATTACAAAAGCCCTAATAGCAGAACGAATGGCTGTAATGATTCATGATTTCAGTGCAATACAAAAGCAACAGCTGCTTTGCTGGCAGTTTATTGAGTGCGGTATAATGGTTTGTAAAATGATTCCATTTTCTTGGAAAGCTGTGTGCTGAAAATAACCCATGTAACCTTGGGCAAAACAGGTCAGAGAAACACAACTCTCTTAAAAAGCAGCTTATTTTGCAGTGTTTGACCACTTTACATCATATTGTTGTATGATATATATGTGTGGATATACTGTATAACAAAGATTGTATTATAATTAAAGGTCAAGTACTGTATCAGCACCATTAAACTTAACAATTCTTATTTCCTGTTAAAACAGCACATCATTTCTATGGTAAAGATGACGAAAGGTTTTTCTGGGAAAGTTAAAGACTTCTTCACAATCTTAAGAAACAATCTATCACATGGAGTTGTTCTTTCATGCGCATTTGCCCATTCCACATTAGATTAGATTGTCAATGCGATGCCTGTGTCTGCTCCAGACAGCCCCTCCTCCCAACAACACACACATACAGACATACACACGTGCGCACATTTCCCACCTTATGATACTAGCCGTTAATATCCGCAGCAATGAATTGAAAATACACCACACACACACAAAAAAAAATAATCAAAAAATGTAATGATGCTTTTTAACCCTGAAAATAATCATTTTAAATCATGTCATTCTGTCTTGGAGATACAGAGAGAGACATGAACAAGAACATGCACTAAAATCCAAGCTTGCATGCATGTATACAAACAGTGGATACAGAGAATTATCGAAAACAACGACAACAAAGCCACAAACCTGCATCTAAGTAAGAAAACAGCTACTGTTGCCTCAAGATATGCCATTAATACGCAAAAGAACTTTTTTTCCAATTCTCACAGACCTCAGTCTGACACATGTTAGAACTGACCTGGGTGTGACCCGGGATTGACTGTGTTTGACACAATACCCAATTGGATCCGCCCCCCCCCCTTTTTTTTACTACAGAGCGTACTGTCACCACTGGTAGAGGAGATTGACTGTGTGGAGTAGTAAGAAGAAAGCGCACTACACCAAGTGGTAGAAGAAGAAATGCCAGAGAGAAGCACTGTTTCACCCTGATGTGGTGGTGTGATTGGCACCAATACTACATAGTCCTGCTTCCATAATGTTTTTTCATTTTCTTTTTTTTTTCCTGGGGGTGGGAGGTTGTTGGGGGTAAATTATTGAATAAAACCTATAAGAGCAATTTCTGCTGGCTTATTGCATTTGCACTCAAAATATAAATAAATAAGTAAAAAGTTTGAAGGTGGTTGCCAAACTAAGGAGTTTGGCAATACATGCCTGTACTCAAGACTGAAATTTCCCTCCACATCACCCTGATTATTTATTTGATGGGGTATTGTGGGTTTAAAAAGAAACAAATGGTCTCTCTGACGATGACTGTTTCTATATTATGGAAGGGGGTGTGGGGGTGTGGGGGTGTTTGGTGGCATGAGGCAATGTCGAACAGCGACTTTAAACTGTATTTGTTTTAGTCTTTCTTTTTCTGTTTCTTTTTTTTTTTTGATATATATTTTCACGCTTTCTGCCATGCATACGGACATAGTCCAAACAGCCTTTCTTTGTTGTTTTGTGCATTGATTTGAAAAGATACACTGTTGTATGTTTTTCTTCACTTTTCCTGCTCAGCAGTCAAACCACATTTAATCACAAGATCAGACCGTCAAATCTAACAAATTAATGAACCACAAAGTTATTTTCAGCCACCGCCATTTTGGCTAGTGATCTGTAGTTTCTTTTTGGGGGGGCGGGGAGTGTTTTCCACGGCAGAAAGAGATAGCTTAAATGAACAAGTAACCAGAAAATAACAGTCTATGCCCTTGATATATTTGATTGGTTTGTTAATGCTTCAAAGGTTAGGCCAGATTATTCTCTGTCTGTGTTCTACGTATCTTGTTTCAGGGGATTCTTTGGGGGAAGCTTTAAGATGGCCCTGCACAAGAAACACAGGGTTAAAATTGCACTAGGTAATAATAATGATGTTTACAGAGTTTTTTTTTTTCTTTTTTCTTCTCTTTTTTTTTTCTTTTTGTTGGAAGAAATGTGATCTGCCATAGATGAAACAGGGCTGTGACCGAATGGCTGAGATGATGGATGAATGTAAACTGTAGCACTGCTTTGGTCAGGGCTCCAAGCCTCGATTGAATATGATAAAAATACTGAATCTCTTTTTTTTTATACGACTCACTTCTTTCCTCAATTGTATACTCTTATAAACAGGCCATAATACAAAACATATAATCTGTGGTTTGACATTGTCTTAACCTAGAGCTTTATTGATTTACACTTTTTTGGGTTTTTTAGTGATTTCTTTTGGTTTTTTAAAATCTGATGTGAACAGGTCTTCCAATGTGACAAACACCAAGGAGCATTTCTCTAATATGTAGAATACTGAGCGAGATTCAAGTACAAGCTTTTATTATTCTATTGTTTATACTATCTTTATCCCAACAGTTATATATGTCTTTAATGTTGAAATGACTCATGTGTTCACAGAACCAAGAGATCCTGAAAGTTTCTGTAAAGATCTACTTTAAGGTTTAGCTAGTTATTTCTTAATTCATTTTTAATTTATTAAGCTTCAGTTCCTAAAGTTGCTCTTGTAAAAAAATAAAATAAATAATAATAAAGGTATCCAGTTGTTTGTTGGAGCTGCTACCTTAATTACTGGTCTTTTGAGAGGATCACCTGCACTTGTGATTTTCTCAAACCAAGGTAATAGTCTTCCCAAAAATGCATACGTAGGCTATGTAATTACAATAATTACTTTAGATTACAAAATAGCAACTTAATCAGCCTGCCACCGCCCCAAAACTGAAACCCCTGTATTCCACTGCTATTCCACAGAGCAGTAAGTATGACGTAAACATTGAATCTATTTTTCTCTCTTTGTATTTTCTTGCACTATAAATCTGTGCTTTTGGTTTTACTAAGATCTGTTTTCTTCTGTAACTTAGAGGAATGTGAAATGAACTCAAATTAAAACAAAGCGGTGATTGACACAGGGTGGGACACACTGATATACTCCACTGTAGTGATAAAGGGGTGTGGAGCAGTGCCTTAGACTGTGACTGTGTGGGTGTGGATGTTATTATGTGAACCTTTATGTTCAGGGAGTAAAAAGACAAAGGACTGGTAGAATGCAGACACTGACAGAGGTTTTTTTTTTTTCCTTTACTAAAATTATATTTTTACAAAAAAATTGGCCTCTCAGAACCTTTGTTCAGTGTAGTGTAATTTATTCATAAATTCATTTTCTCACTTTGTATTCACCATCATGTCATTCTGTAGGGAGAGAGAGTGCTGATTGAGTTAAAGAGGTTTACCGCACTTAGATACATTCAGCAGCTAATCAGCAATGATCTGGATCTCCTGGAGTGACACACAAAAAAATGAAACTAAATCTAACATATATCTATTGTAGTAGATAGGTGTCTACCCTTTATCACATTTAGGGATGAGGCTTTTGGAAATTTCATTTTGGAATAGTCTTCCTCTCAAAATAGTCACACATACATAAGCATTTTTAATGTATTTCCCCTGATGTGTTCACATTTCAGCTCATTTCTTTCACAGTTCTTTAGCCGCAAAAAATATGTCCAACTCTGACAAAAAATAACAACTTTTTTTTTCTTTTCTTGCTTCTCTCTTGCTTTGGGTCTTTTGTCTTTTCTTGTGCAGGGTTGAATTTGATCATGAATGATGTTGCACTAATAACTGAGGGATTCTCAGAGAATGTCATGGCTAACCCTTGGGAGGATGAACTCTATTTGAGGTGGCTGATCCAAAAAAAAAAAAAAGTCCTGTAAAATTGTATGTAATGTTATTTATTTGACATGTTTCTTTGATTGAAACCGGTGTCTCCTTCGCAGCAAACAGAGTTATGCCTCTTTTTTTTCAGTTAAGTGACAAGAGTTTGTCTGTTGCTGTATCTGCCATTCATCTGCATGATCACAGAAAATGACAAAATAAGACGAAGGATGCTTTGTTGGTTGAAAAGATCCTATTTTCACAAACCTCCTTTGCAAATAAATTGTTACTCACTTTCTTATTTTCATCCCCTATTACTGTAAAACTAATGGACACAATAGTTTTTTGCTCCATTGAATGGTTTATCTTAAAAACAATACATTTATATGCAAAGAGACACTTGTATCATAAAATGCATGCCATTCAGACACTCACTCTAACCCGATGAAACCTCTGATCTTTATGCACCATGTATTTTATGCTGAATAACTGTTGTCACCGTTAGCAAACAAAGACTGTGGAGTCTTGCAATGAGTAGGGTTGTATTTTTATCTCACACACACCCTGGCCTTTTATTGAATGTTTGCGCAAAGTTGAATCTCTTGTAATAATGACAGCAAAGTAGTGTTAAAGACAGGAATATGTCGACTAACTACCCAGTCGAGTGTGCATTTTGAACCTTCAGCAGACTCAGAAAATGCACTAAAAAGTTTATATGTGTATGTTTGTGTCCTTGAACATAATGCCAGCACTTTAGAACTACTTAAGAGAAAATGAAAGAAAAGAAAGGAACATAAAGAGTTGACAGAGGGTCAGGTGGACTGGGGGGGGGGATACGCAACTTCTAAAGCCATGTGTTCAGAGCGCTGACAATCAGAATAGAGATGAGACTCAAAGTGCACTATGGGAGATCTGACATGACTTGCTGTGCTCTTGCTATCTGCTTTGTCTTTCTCCAGCTTGCTTTGGTCTCTCTGCTAGCTTACTTCCCAGAGTCGAGGGACGTTATGATGTTAACCCCAGCCTTCTTGGTTTTAAGTGTGTGTCTCTGCAACAAGGACTGACTGATATGTTACTCATACCTTGGTGCTTCGTGAACAGAGCTGTTCCATGTTGACATGGACCATATCTGTGATGCTCTGGTAAGCGTGGGCCGAACTTGGTCCGGCCCTAAGTCTGGGCTTATTGGTAACCTCTAGAGTCCACGGGACAAAAGAGGATCTTATCATGCAACCCTACACTTTGATCATGGTAACGTTTTTCACTATCCACAGGGCTTGGACCAGGCAAACTGGGATGGGACAATTTCAGTGTCGATACTGCTTTCTGTTTAAAATGAAAAATGTTAAAATGTTTATGCGCCTTCCGACTCAAGCATCAATAATATATACAACAAAAATGCAAGTTGCCACATTTGATGTTGCATAAGAATCTACCTTTCATTCCCATCATGGTATTTGCCACCACCAGTTTCAGTTGTGTAGTCCAAGAGTACCTGATTTCTTTAAATGCAATACAGAAAAATCTGCTTTCTAATAAAAGTCCTTACTTCACCACATGCTCTCCTCCTCTTTCTTTTGTCTCTGAATGTTATTAGGTTTATTTCTTGAAAATAGCAGTGTGCTACCTTCAGGGATTTATTCAGTGCTGACCTCCAAATACCTGTTACACAAGAGGATCCCGTTTGAAAAGATTTCACACTGAGGGACCTACTTTGAGAAGTTTTTGCAAGTTGTAATGTATTGCAGAAATACATAACTGTCCAAAATGCAAGTAAAGAGGTGCTAAGTACAGTAAAGTAGTCATTCTTACAATGTGTGCTATTGTATGGAGAAATATGTTAAATTAATATTACATCTTGCCAAGGGTTTCACTGGAATTCCCTCAAAGGCAATTGAAGAAGTCAGTGTAGTTTTAGTTCATGTAGAAATTGCAGACTTAACAGACCTGAAATTTGTGATCCTGGTATTTTTCAAAAAATCTCAGTGGTGGTAGGAGAACATCTGGGAAGATACTGAAAGTACAGATTTCGAACTTGATTTCAAATGATCCAAATTAACTTACTCAGATGTTTATTTTAAAAGAAATGTAGAAGAAATACAGAAAACAATAAAAGAGTACATATACATCTTTATGATCTGTATAACTTGCTAGAATGATCATAAACTTTGATTATTAATTCTGATTCACATAAAATATAGCAGGACATAGTCAAGAGGGCAGGGCAATCATTCCTCCTTACAATATTTTGTAAACAACTTTTAACATTCAGCACTTACATTTTGTTTTGGAAAGCCACAATAAGAATTGAAAATCAATTTGTCAACATTTGCATTGTTGTTCCCTGTCACTGTTATTATTACCATTAATTCCAGCAGGATGGAGAAGTAGAGTAATACTGTGGTGAAAGTGTTCTTTGGGGATTTTGTCAATGGCTTTTCTTCATAAATTCGAGTATTTTTTTTAAATCTGCCTAGGAGCTAAATGTATTTTAGTGTTTCTTTTGACTGTAATCCTGGGTTATTGCAAATTAAATCAGATATTGTCCCCATTTTGTGAACGGGGTTTGGTGCATGAGCTCTGTGTTCTCGTCTCTGGACGCTCAGGCATCTACTTGACGTCCTTACGTAGCGATGACGTTTCTTCTTCGACAAAATCGCGCCGCGGTGTGTGTGCAGCTGTGTTCATTAATGTGGCTCACCAGAAATCAGTCTCAAAAAGACTAGGGAAGAAATAAACTGATACAACAGATCGACTGGGAAACCAACAGCTTCTGCCCTCCAGAATGAGTGACGACACAGACACCCCTCCCGAGAGGGAAATGAAGGTAGGCTTTGTTATCCGTAAGTTATGTTGACAGGTTAGCACATCTGAGCTAATGTTTGCTAGCAGTCTCTCCTGTAGTTATGGTTAGCTTAGCTTTAGCTGGCTAGCTAGCTGCCCGGGTTTAGGTTTCCTGTTGAGTTAACCTTAACCCAAAAATACAGAAACACATTTACAGTCTAAACACGATTAAAAGATGAGATACTCCAGTAAAAGCCTCACAGGATAAAGCGCTTACATTTACTTATCCTTCCACTTTGTAAGCTAGCACGGTAATTATTAGCATTTAGGTTAATGTGCACTTTGACAGATAAATGCGGACTTGAAATGGTTAATTAACAACCGTCTGTATGTGAAATAAAGTAATTAAATACTTTTGAATTTCACTAAATCAGTAATAAAACAAGTTTAGCATCATTACTTCAGCTTACGTGACATGACGCATCATAGACGTTCCCAAAGGTTTCTAACTTTTGATTTGAAGCTTTGCGCACCTGTATTCTCAACAAAATAACCAAATTGGAGGTAAGCAAATACCTATATGAAAAGTAAGTATGCCGCTTCGTGTTTCACTGGCTGTTAATGTCTGTAAGTGCACAAGCCGTGTTATCAAGCGTGTTTACTGTATGCTTTTGTTTTTCCTCCTGTTCAGTTTAAGTTGCAGTTATTGACCTGGACTCACATTTGTTTACCACCCATAACTGGTCAAAATGAAGCAACAAACGGTGCTTGTCTTTGTTTTTTTTGTTTTTTTTTAGGATTTTCAGTTTCGTCAGATGAAGAAAGCAAGAGTTTTTGAGGCCCCTGAGGATTTGCCAAAAGAACGATCCAGCTTGCTCACCATCTCAAACAAATTTGGTTTAACCTTTGTTGGGCTCGACAGAACATTCAAAGTTTACCGAACTCAAGATATACTGGCTGCTGATAAAGCTGATGGAAACTCCAACGAAATAGGTATGAATATGTTCTTACGGGTTTAAGTATGAATACTTATGTCTTCAGTTTTGCGCAGCATTATTATGTTATTTGTTGTTACTCAGAATACATTTTTATTACCTCTCATGTCTCTTACACACAATTCACTTTAGTTTTCTTCTTTGTTTTAGTGAGTGGGATAGCAGCAGTGGCAGAGGTGACTGTGGAGCTGGCTCTGCACCACTTGGCTCTCAGTTGTGATGAACTTACTTTGTCAGTATGTGGCATGTCTGAGGGAGGGGGGTTGTCCCTCACATTCTACGATGTCCGCACCTTTATGAATAAGGTAACCACTTTAGTCAATTTACCTAATGCACCAGTGTTTGGAGCACACATCATGTCATTTCAGGTGCTAGTGGGGGCTGTACAACAAACATACGGGGCAGATATATTGATATATAAGTTGTGCTGCACTATACACATAGGTGTTGTTCTAGATTTCTAGATAACTACACTCCTCCAGTAAATAAATGTCCAGTGCAGACAACTGACTATAATGAACTGACTGCAGGAAAATTACAAATCTGTTCTCATAAAATTGTTCACAGTGTGCACAGAGGGCTCAACAAAGTAGACTAATTCAGAATAGGAAACGCATGACAGAATAGAAGGGATAAACATTATCTGCAGTCTCTTTTGTGGAGTTGATGCATCTCTGTAACAAAACAAAGCATACATTATCATTTGGTGCAGTAGTGTCAGCAGCAGCAGACTTGCAGAGATTCCTATTATGAAGAAATCCCTGACATGCAGCTAGTCAACATAATATGTAATTAGATTCACTGTAAGTTGTTCATCTACCTTTTTTGTATTTTGATCTTTATAAATACACGGTTTGTAAACCCCTGCTGCTGATGGGCATTCTCTGACAGTTATAGTAGATGGTAGTAAGTACATAATAAAATAAATTTAGGAAATTGCACCACTGTGATTTTCAGATTTACACATTTAATTTTAAATTTGACAACTTTTCTTACCCAGGTATTCAGCAGTATAATATCATAGTATCTGCCAGATTTGGCCACTTTAGGCATTCGGCACATGTTAATTTTATAATTTTTTTCCCTCTTTTCCAGGCAAGACTACAGAAGTTACCTTTTGCGTCAGTGCAGGCAGCTGCACCCTCTGGCACCTCAGTGCAGGACCTGAAGTGGAATCCCACTCAGGCATCCACTCTGGCTGCCTGCCTGTCTGATGGCAGTATGATGATTTTGGATGTCACTGACAGTGTCAAAATGCAGGCCCAGCTACCTGCTTCTAGCGGCATCACATGCAGTGAGTGAGACTGAGGATAATAATTGAGCTTACCCATACTGCACATCTCCACTGTGACTCAAATGTAGTTAACATTCTTTGTTTCACACAGTTTGCTGGAGTCCAAAAGGAAAACAAGTTGCTGCTGGAAAAATGGATGCCACGGTCACTCAGTATACACCAGTGAGTGAATCTAATTCACTGTGATCAAAGATAAACACTTATTGCTCCCTGACAGCTACAGCACCCTATCACTGACAAGAAGAGTAACTGATTTTCTCCTTTGTTCAAAAGTCACTAGAAGCGAAGAAAGATATCCCATGTCCACACTTCTACACTTCTTCCTCTGTTGAACCTGTCAAAGGTAAGACAGCTGCTCTCACATTCAATAAAATTAAATGAGATCTGTGATATATACTCATATACTGATCTTTCACCAGAATATTACATATTTAATTTGCTTGCATTTTACTGCCATTACTAAAATGCTTAAATCCTATTTGTGACTAATGGCTTTTTTCCCTCCATTGTCTCCCACAGCTCTGGATGTGCTGTGGCTGAAAACCTTTGTGTTTGCAGTGGTGTACGCTGCTGCGGATGGGTCCCTCGAGACCCCTCCTGAGCTAGTGTTGATCTCCCTCCCTGTGAGTATGCTCTACATCCATGTAATTCACATAATCACATTTGCATTTTTGTCAGGTTGCGCTCCTTCAGTCTGCAGTGCTGGCTTACTTATCGCCTCAATAGATAAATTTTACTGTACATTTCCTTTGAAATTCACATGAATGTTGCCTGAAGGTCAAATTATTCCTCTGTATTATGGTATTGTTATCACATTTTTGAGCACTGGCTCTGTGGCTACAATAGAGCCTTGTACTGCAGTTGACATTCATGTCCTTATCTTACGTTGTTACTTGAGTAGGCTTCTTCGTGGAATCAACCGCTAAGCCATATAAGGCTTTTTCTCTTAGTTTCATAGAGCTACTTACTATGAGTAACAGCTTATCATGCTGCTTGTTTATATCAACTGTGTTACAGATTATGAGAGCATGTTAATTCATATATTTCTCAGTATTTGTTTTGGCATTTTCTTGTAATGATGATGAAATGATAAATTACCAAGCAGCTAAGATAAGCTTCCACCATACAGTGTCATCAGTTGTTCCATCTTGTTAAGGTTCCTTAACCAAATGACTGTGAGAAAGTGTAATTTTATCTTATTTTTACAGAAAAAGGATGAGAACGTGGAGACAAAGTGTCTGAACTTTGGTGACCTGGTGTACGGCAGCTGCACTGAGCGACTACACCACTACTTCCTTAGCCACGTAGAGGACTGGTAAGAATGATCACAGTGTACAGGCATGTGCAAAATCGTTATCAATGTTAACTTAAAATGCAGTGTTTATTCCTTCTAACTTTGGCCTTTGTTTAGCTGTAATGTAATGTTAGATTGCTGTAACGATCTGCTTTGTGTCATTGTTTATTTCATCCAGGGACCTCGTGTTTGCGGCATCAGCAGCTTCCATAGAAGTCAGCGTCATAGCAAAACAAGATGAGAAGGTACTTAATTAAATATAAAACTAAAGATGTTATAGAAATCTTATGTTTAAATCACACAGTTTTTAAATATAGATAGAAAATAAAGGCATTTCTCACTATGATGTCTGTTTGAATTCTTGAGAAACATGACATTCAAAGTGTTTGAGATGCCCCAACGTATCAAGGAAAGTTACATAACTATTCTACAAAGTTCTTCTCACTCAAAACACTTTTCCTCGGCCAGCAGAGCTCCCTACCCTCAACAAACCTTATGCCAAATACTTAACTAGCCTGTGTGGTGACAGTTAGGCCAGCTTGTGGATGTGCTCATATTTTTTAATTACTGCATTAGGTCTGCATTCAGAAACATATAATGTTATCTTGTGTTTACAGTGTTTAACCAGCTGAGACCTGAACTAGACTTGATTTAATCAAAAATACAGATGAATACATGAAAATCTGAAGCTCTGTGTTTTATATAATAAACAGATTTTATTCTCATCTTTTTCATTTGCTTTAATTTACAGTTTGTTTGATGCTTACTAAATGGTGTGAGGAAAACACACCTACAGCAAATGATGATTGATGAATGAATGATGACTGAGAATTACCGTCCTTTTAGATCTGGGAACTTTGGATCCTGGAAGATGCGAGTAGGGCTGAGCTTCCAGTGACCGAGACTAGTGACGACACACTGCCCCTCGGCTTAGCCATAGACTACACCAACCAGCAGGAGATCCACATCTGTAAGTGACTTTGGTTTACTTTAAATTTCCCCTTTTCACCTTTTTGATGTACCTTAATATTTGTTGTCTGGTTGTCTGATTTATCTGTTAGTAGTTCATGAGTTGAATTTCCAGCAAATATACATACATTCACAGCACAGCTGATGCTAAGATTTTAGACATAGTGTTCACCCCTGTTTGCAGCCATAATCGCAGCCTTTTCCACCCCAGGATTTAGAAGATATTAAATTAGATCTCTTCTCTCCTTGCAGTTGCCATGTATGTGTTTTTGGTTATCACCTTTAGTTTTACAGTGTCAATCATTAACATTTTTCTGTGTCTGCGGTGAGGCTCAGTGAATTCACTTTTTTTTTTCACAAAATAGTTAGATGACAGTATAGATGGTGTTCAGAAAATTGAACCAGTTCAGGCAAGTCTGCCACCAGCGATACTACCCACCCCAATAGGCTTGTTTTAATGAGCATGCATGCTTAGAGTATTTCATATTGAACCTGGTGAGACATACAGTATGTTTTACTGGTGCTTAAAAAAAAGGTCAAGGCACTGTAACCTTCTTATTTTGTCTTTTCAGATTTCTACAGACTAATGATTCTGTGGTGTAAAGTTTTTTTTCGTAGGCATTTCAAAGATCTCCTCTAATGGAAGGGGAACCAGGAGGTTTCTGTCATACCTAAGTTAACTTTCAATTTCAGGTTTCTTTGTGCATACAGCATCCACTGCAGTGCTGTATTGCAGCATGTGTAAAGAATAGTGATAAGCTACCGTCTCAGTGCACTGTTTTATCTTAACTGGCCCAGTCTGTCAGACATTCACGTAGAGCTGCTGTTGCTGTCTAGTCACATCTCTCCCCGCTCATTCTATGAGCTCCCTCCCCATCGAGAGAGAAAAAAAACTTGCAATTTGAGCAACATTTTGACATGATTGTAGTCTGATCAAAACCTTTATCCTAAGTGAGACATTAGATAGGGAAGGCGAAGGGAGAGTAACGAGAGCGTTATCTGCAGAGGAAAAAAATGCACTCATTAAAATGGCTCAGACAAGCTAGAGGACCACAACAAACAACAAAGCCCAGACAATCCTGTTGCAGAATGCTGATGAGGTTTACCGTGTGCCTCTCCCTTCTGTTCACTCTCTCTTTCACCCTCTATCTCGTTGCTTCTCGCTATCTTCCAAACTAAAGTTTCATAACTGAGATGAAAATAACATTAGATGCTGGAGTTTTGTGTTTTTGTTCTCTGCATTGTGTGCCTATTTTGTAGAGAACGTAGGATCACTTTATTTCTTGAAACGTTATATTTGCCATCTTCTGTGTTTGCTTGAATATATGTTTGTATATGTATATTGAATATGTGATTGTATTTTTGTGTGTGGGTGTATATATCTGTCGTAGATATAGGTTTGAATTCATGCAGACATTAATGGAATGAATATGCAGTAGGTGCAAAATGTAAGATAACAGTCACAGACGTGAGTCATAGGTAATTAATCAAACACAGAGAGGCACTGAGAAGGAACAGCCACCGCTGTTATCCCCTGATGACAGTGAAAGTTGTACTTGAGGAATAGTTGTAGATATGAGGCACAGCTGTAGAGAGAACAAAGAGGACAAAGTGCTCTGTATACATTACTGATGTATCTGAAATGACTAGAATCAACTCTGACTAATGCATCTTTATTTTGGGGTGTGAATACTCTGTCATCATTTAAATGTTGGTTTAGACTGGATTTGCCATTTTTGTCTGCAGCCCACAGCCCACTGTGTGATTTTTGGAAAGTGCAGGAAAGTGGGTGTGAAGAGCAGGAAAGAGTTTGGCAAGAAAAGGAATGTGGTGGACTGTGTTTTACCAAATGAGGCATCTTAGGACAGTCGTCTTTGTATATGACTACAGTGTGCCTTTTTCAACTGAGCACTGGTCGCTTATTTTAACCACCGGAGGACAGAGTGAGCCAAGGTCAATGAGATAAATAACTAACATATAGTGTCTGTGCTCACATGCTGTCAACACTTTCATGATTAAAGTGACAAACTGCATTTTGCCATTATGAACAGAGAAAGCACAGTGAGCAGACAACACTTACTGTTAAGTGTTTTGTGTGTGGTGTGAGTTGGAAGCACAGAGCTGTGCAGAAGACTCAAAGTCACAAAAGTCTGTTATTATGCAATGTAGACAGCACATGGATGTGGCTCTCAATAAACTATCTACAAATTTTCCTGCCAGAGCTGTAGAGATTCTCTATGATTCTTTGATCTGTGGAAGGTTACAAAATGTGTCCGAGAGGGAGGAAATGGGGGAGTTATGCTAGGGAGGAAGATAGAATGTGTATGTATGTGGGTGCAAGTTTTGTTATGTTTCAGTCTGTACTTCATGTAGACACATGTCTTTTGTCTGACGCTGTTTGTATCTCGTCTTTCCACCCTCTCAAAGCTGATGAGAAGACCTTACCCCCAGTGCCCACTATGCTAATGCTGTCCACAGAGGGATTACTCTGCCCGTTTGCTCTGCTCAACCTCAATCCTGGGGTTAAGCAGCTGGTGTCACCTCCCAGTGCCCTCCCCTTGGAGGGAGAGAGACTGCCCAAGCCAGGTAAAAAAGCCAGTGAATTAGACAGATGTTTTAGTCTGAAATGTTGTTGAGAGGGTTTCACATTTATTCATAATGACACAGTGCAATGATGTATTTTCTCAAGTGATAATTACTCAATACAATGTTTGCCAGATTTTCCATTTCCTGGTGTGATGCCATCAAAGGCTGTTGACAAACTTGGACATATCATTTTACATATCATCCATTTGTCTCTAACTGTGGAGTTTAGTATCGCCCCCGTGTTAGTTGTGGAGCTGAGTTGGACCATACAAGCGGCAGTTTCCACAGCTCAGTTAACAGCCTGAGAGACCAATCAAATAAACACACATCCAGATATATCCCTCATTAGACTTAATGTCTTACAGGACCAAGACTTGTATTCTGCATAAAATGTTAGTTCTTAGACTACAAGTACGTTAATGATGTTTTATCACTGTTTACATCGTCAAACAGGGGCCTAAAGGCGTTATGAGTTGTGTTTGGGTGTTGTTGTTAACTGTAGTGTTAATTAAAATACTTTTTTGAGAGAAAGTGCTATTTATAAATACCAACAATCATTTTAAGTTTTAATTTTTGTCTCTCTGTTGCTGGAATGTTGAAGAGTTTATCAAATAATTTCTTGTTCAATGGTTTTTCACTCTATATTCATGAACATTTATTGGATGAGACCAGTTGTTTTGGTCATGCAGGCAGCTTTGACTAGACTGTCAAGTGCTTACTCTCCTGTGAAGCTACAAAACTGGTGTTTTTACCCAGCTAAACTCATTCAGAAAGACCACCATTTGAGGCTTCAATACGTCTTTGAAATCTGACAGAAATGTGCTTGTGAGCATCTAACCAACCATGAAAAACACGGACTTCTTCTCTCTAAGCCAATTCAGTTGCTCTTTGAATTAGCAATCTTTTCTTGACGACAAAACTTGCCCAACATGTGATGAGATCAAATGACACCTAATTTATTTTATATTCACAGGTTCTTTGGCAACCCAACCACCCAAAGTCGCTGCCTCCATCCTATCTGCCCCAGCGGCATTCCCAAGCCTTGGCTCTACTCCAGCTGCTGCTTCCGCTCCTGCAGCTCCTTCCGCTCCTGCTGCTCCTGCTGCCTCTTCCTCCGTGGCTCCATTCAGCATTGTTCCTGCAGCTCCTGTGTCATCGTCATCAGGCTTCACTTTCTCTGTCCCAACTACCTGCGCCACCTCAGCCCCTCCAGCTTTCTCCCTCGGGGGATCCATACCTTTCGGCTCAGGATCCTCAGGCTTCTCCTTTGCCTCCAAACCTCCCTCTGACACGCCTTCAGCACTTTCAGCATTTTCTTTCAGCACCCCTTCCATCAAACCACCAGCAGTTTCAGCTCCAGCTCCAGCTCCAGCTCCAGCTCCAGCTCCAGCTCCAACACCCCAGAGCCTTGTCACTGCCTCTCCACCCTCTGTGAAACTGAATCTAAATGAGAGGTACTGAGCTATCATATATTAGGGTATTCTGACTGACACATTGTGGTTTATATACATACACTCAAATATATACAAATCTATCTACTCTCTCCTAAGGTTTTCAGCAGTGGAGACCCCAGCCCCAGCCCCAGCCCCACAGTCTTCCTCCTTTAATTCTCCACTGCCCAAAGCAGTTGTGCCCAGTTCCAGTAGTTTGACAGCACCAGCAGTGTCAGCCACTAAACCACCAGCTGTATTAGGTAAGAAAATCCTGCATCAGGTCGTTAACTTATACTTCGCGTAAGTGTCTCATTCTTGTTATATATTTTTGAAAGTGCAGAATTATTTTACTCTTAAGTGTTCATGATTATGATTGTGATTCTAATATTGTTGGTTATGCCTCAGCCCCAGTGCGTCCAGTTCAAACCAGCACGCCACCCACAGTTGTCCAGAACCCACTCCTGCCGCCCAGGGTCAAACCAAACCCACAGGTCCCGTCTGTTTATCATGAAGGAATATTGCTAACATATGAGAGATTTGTTTTGTTGATATTGCTGAAGTACACACCTAAAGACAACAGGTTCAATAGGGACACTGAAGGCAGGGAACCTCATCTGATTTCCTTAAGAGCAATAAAATATTTAGCCAGAATGTTGTATGTACGTTTCTCCACTCTGTTTTTATCATGGGAACCCTTTTTCATGCAGTTTTAGCTTGACTATGAAATATTTTATTTGGCTTATCACTGAAGTTAAATGGATAATATAATTCTCCTGCTCTCAGTGTATGTGTAGGTGCACAGTTATGCAAAGTGAGTTGCAACAACCTCTAGTAAAGCCTAACAGTTGCCCTTTAAAGTTTTGAAGAAAGCAATGTGAAAACTGTGACAGCAATGATAGTGATTACAAATTAGAAAAAGATGAGACACCACAAACAAGACTGGAAGAAGTAGAAGCCAGAGACGTATTGTCATGATAAACATGAATTATTGGGGTTACAAGAAACCGACCAAGAATATCATTAAATTAGCTGTATTTGTTTCTTCTTGTCATCTAAACATTACAGGGCTGAAACAGTACATCAGTGTTGAAAGAATAAGAATCAGTTCAATCATTACACAAGTTCATATGCAAAAACCCCAACAGTTTTTTAATGACAGTATTGGTCAACACATTAGCCTCAGACAGCTAGTAGCTGCGTATGTTGCCAAAATGGTTGTAGTAAACTGGTAAACTAAATTAACAAATAACATAAACAATAACAAAATGACTCTGGACAAAAAGAGTACATAGTAGATATACAGTATTTGTGTAGTAAGAGGTCTAACAAAATTGAGGATGTAACAAAGTCAGTTGAATTGTAACCACGTGGAACTGTGTTGATTGTGGTTGCCAGTAAAGCAACTTAACTGAAACTAACTACGGTGCAAAAGGTATGTTTACTTAAGTAGACAGGAAACCCTTTTCTAATCTGTTTTATTCGCATTTTGTAACACAGGTTTTGATGTACTTCATCTCGATGCGCTGCTGTTAATGTGAAGGCCCTGGGAGAAGCACAGCAAAAAGAAAGACTCGGATCACATCATGGTTGGTATTTTGAAGAGGTGAGATATTAACCAGCCAGCACTGAATATCATGTACCTCTTTTTTGATTTACTTGTATAGACGCTTGTGTTTAGGTTTCCTTGTTTAATTTTTCCTCCTCATGAAGATGTAGTGTTAAATTGTCAGTCATTTTTTTACATATTAACTGTACTGTTAGCTTTTTTCGTATTTTGTTATAATTTGGTATGTTCGATATAAACGTAATTCCAGTTGAAATTTTCATGTGGTTAGTGTTATGTAACATTAAAACAGATAGCACCATGTAAATATACTACTATGTAGAAATTAGTTGTTACCAAATATTTATTACACCCAGTAACTGTTACATCCTGTCAGCTAACTGAACTAGCTGACTGGACACTATATACATATCGTGATATAGATATATACTTATATATATGTGTGTGTGTGTGTGTGTGTGTGTGTGTGTGTGTGTATATATATCTTTATTAGCTAAGGCATTTAGCTCCAGCGGCACAGCCCGATTTAGTGTTAGCCACTGTAGTAGTTACTAAGAACTTAGAAGGACTTCGCATTAAAGTGATTCCACAGCTGATAACTCAGCACACACACAGGAAGAGTGGTAAATGAGTTCAGACAATTTTCCCTCAAATTGTTTGTGACTACATGCCTTTTGACTCGTCATTAGATTGCTACCTTAAAGGAGCTGATGACCTTAAGGGGCAAGAGGTGCAAGAGCTGACTTCAAAGTTGGCACCAATGAGGAGATGAAGGAGTTGGAGAAGGAGTCTGAGGACTTCCATATTTTCAACTCCTGGATCATGAAACCACAGAGGCGTTGCTGGCTGGAAAACTGAAACATGCTCATATTGTTTTCTATGCATGTTTGCTCTTCAGCAGCTGCTGTGCGCAAAACTAGTCCTCAAACCATTTAAGAAATTAGAGGTTATGCACACACTGATTTATAGTAGGGCACGCTTTCATTTAGTTATCACAGTTTATTTATATGATGTATAGTGCTATTACTTGAGAATTATTACAAAAATGTTTGTTTGGCTTGCACAAAGGAACTAGCCTCACTTTAGAGTAATTTGACATTATTAAGGAGGTTTGTCCCCAAAATATAATCTTTTATTTATCAAAACAAAGATACAAATTATTTTCCCTGCAATAAATTAAACAAAATGATTACACCCTATGGAAGTTGTCAACTTCAGTAGAGTCCTTCAGGTATGAAAAGTTGGTGAACATAAAATCTATCTGTACGATTCTAATCCTCCACCAACATGCTTACAGCTGGTTTGGTGTCACGACAACAGCACCACTGCTTAAAACACAGCGTAGCCAATGCTCTGCTTTTTTCCCTTTAACTTTTGATGCTGAAAGCGCAGCCGCTATCCGTTAAGGGTCGAGGGGTGGCTGAACCCATCCTTGCTGTCATTGAGTGAGAGCAGGGTACACCCCCACGGATTGCTGTACAGGGCCAACATATACAGACAAACAACCCTTCATACCACATATATAGACTTTATGCCTTGTTAAAAGTATACCACTTAGCAACCAGTCTTTTTCAGTCCTTGCAATTTATTTACAATCAATAGCCTGATAAACTTATTAAGATTTTTAATCTATTGTTTGTATCTAGACTTGCAAAATTTCATAATCCAAATAAGTCCAAATAAGTAAAATAAATAAGTCCAAAACTACACCGTCATTCATGTTCAGTTGTTCTGTTTGATTTTGTTTAAGAGTAGTGGTTTTTTCTACCTTAGTCTCCATGGGGATTATTGGGACTTTGAAGACTACCTTATTGGAAGGCTTTGCTGGGGCGGAGAATAGTCGAGTCTAGAGTGAGCTGGAGCGAGACAGAAATTACAGACAGCTGTACAAAACCTCTGGACCAAGAGAGGAACAGCTCAAGGTGAGATGCAGAGAGATAGATGACTAAATAACGCTATGAGTGGATATATATTGTAAGGCCTTTAAATGTATCACCTATATACCACAGAATTTTATGTATTTTATTTCATTTTTTCTCTGTGAGACTCCAGCAGGCTGTACCAGGCATGTTATGTTTGCTGTGAAGATGTCAATGATGTGTTGATGTGGAATGGGAGAAACACCTGGAGAAGAAGAAAAAGCAGAAGTAAGCTAAAGACCAGCTATTTGAGGATTTGATACGTGAAAGATTTATTTAAGTATCATTTGCTATGAATACTTTTCTCCCTCACAGACACATGGTCGGTGTTAGGATGGTGGTGGTCTGTCTACTACACTGGCCAACAACCTGTACATCATCAACCAGCAAAAGAACAGACTGACCAGCTGCAGGAGCTCACTACTATGTGCTCACAACAAGACTACCACAATTAACTATAAGTCAAGTAGCACTGCTACAGCAACAACTGCTGGGTAAGAGGAGGAATGTGAAAACCTCAGGGATAAAATGAGTGTTAACGCCAGGAGTTCATCATGAGAGGAAAACTTGCACAGCAGGTTTGGGAATCAGGAGACTTCATACTCTGGGTTAACGATGATTCTAAATGGCCACAGTTTGAATCTAGAGCATTTTTGAATAATTAAAATGGATAAATTCAACTTAGCAGGCTGTTTTCATAACTGGACGGTAATAGCTAACAATATAATCACCATAATTCATGAATAACATAAGACTGCACTCATTTCTTTTCAGTATGGCAAACCCGTTACAGGGCAAAACATTAATTTCTAATTATATGTATGAGACATCGCAAATAGCTCTCTGCTGTGGTGTTGTTGTTTGCAACTTAAAACATCCTGTTTCTGTGTTTTATGACAGTTTGAAAGCTGCCATGAGAGTTTAAAGGATGCGCCTGAAAGCCAGACTGACCTCCAAAGACCAAATCCAAATCTCCAGGTGTTCATCTTTCTTTTGTTTGATTTAAAAAGGACCGCAACATGCCCTAATCTAACAGTCATCAACCATAGATGTTTTTTCCATTAGTCAAGATCACCAGTGAAACAGTCCCAGCTAATGAACTTCCTTTTCTGTGTGCATGCCTCCTCTGTCCGCTTCACTCTGCACCAGGCACAATATCTCTAACTAAATTGAATGTTACACTAATATCCAAAGGTGGAATTTTAATTGATTTCTTTTGCAATTCAATTTACAGACTAGAAGTTTGTGGTTGTAGGAAAGTTTTCAAAATTTTTTTTGGCTTTATCATGAACTCTCAAATAAGGTTTTAAGAAAGGTTAACCTAAGGTAAAGGTTGGGAACAATATTCACATGAATTGGGCTGTTGGAACAAGAGTAGACTGATCCCTGTGTAATTCATGTTGAATTAAACATTGATGGTACTGTATAAAATATTAATATATTTCAGCCAGCACTACAGATTATTTAGATGTTCTTCATATATCCTCAAACAACCTGTCTCGCCTCGGGCCTTTCTTCACCTAAATACTATGAGGACTTGGATGATGTGAGCTCACTGCTCCCTATCCTAGTCCCTGGACCCCCACCCGCTCACACGGAGCTGGAGGAGGAAGAATCATAGTCAGAACTGGTTCTGCCTGTCATACCCCCAGCAATGTCCACCTCCCGCCACCCCACAGTCAGGGTGACTTTTCTCTCCAGCCACAGGCTTCGGAGCCATTCAGTCCACCTTTAACCAAAATTCACCAGTGCAGGGTTTAACCAGCCCTATTGCCAGCCCTAGTAAGTAATTCACACCAACTATTGCCAAGAGATCAACAAAGATGTGACGCAACATACAGTTGTTTACATCCAAGCCACAAGATGACCGTTTTAAATGTCACATGTAACAGCTTGCTACTTTTACTTTGTCGCATATTCTTGTTTCATAAATGTTGCTCACTGTATTTATATTTCAGCGTTCCGTTACTGTTTCAACCCTGGTGGGCCTGATAAAGCACTGCTCTGGCCACTAAGACAGTAAAACATGGACTCACCAACTGAGAGGACCTGGCCTGTCACCATTCCTGCTCAGTAGCTGGCAGCCAATGCTGTTTCACGCAGGACACAATCAGAAGACGGTATAGCTTGAACATGCCACAGTCCAATTTGTAGCTTTTGATAGCAATTGAAAACAATTATTTTGTTCATTTTTTAAATGATGATGAAGATGAATTGTTGTAATGGGCACCGTGAATAGTTGCTTACTTAATATCCTATTGCTATGCCCTCTGAATTCACCAGGGGAGACACAGACTATCAAAACAAATCACGAAACTGACAGCTTTTATGTCTCAGTTCATCGCCCCATCACATCTGGAGAATCACTTTCATTACATTGTTTCAGTATAATCAAGACAGGCTTAATCACCATGGAAACATTCAAGTCATTCAATTACATCTGTCTGGTCTTTTCTATTTTTAATACAACAGTGGGATTTACATCTCAGGCTGTACATCTGTTTTGTGAGCTGCCATTTGTGTGTTCCAGCTGTAGTCAGTACTTCCTGACAGAGTCCACTTTGAAGACTGTTCCTCAGGTGGTCAATGTTCAGGAGCTCAAGGACAAAGGATTCTCCTGTTTCAATATCATCAGGTAAAGAAATTATACTGATTTGTTTTTATTATGCTATGTGAATAAATAAGGGACAGTCTCTCTCACCTTGTAATGATTGTTAGTATCATTTGATTTACTTTAATTTTACCAGTTAAACAATACTGAGGATTACAATGGCCAGCTCTGTTAAAAAGTGTAATTTAGCAGATTAATACAAACACTGCATCGCTTGACCTTTTTCTGTACTAACTGTTTAAGTGTCTGCTTTAGGATGTAGGATCCCATCTCCATGGTGCAGAATTATGACACTTGTTAACAACAACCAACCATTTCTCACACAGTTAATGCCAGGAATGTATACGTTGTGGTCTGGATGCACCAAACCCATACCTATACCTGTAATTTATGAGCAGCACAGAGAATAAGATGCTTTATTAGGCTCTCTAGCACTCCAAGGACTTGGGGGTATCTTGACAACCCTTTCTGTCATGTTAAGACACTGTTGATTATTGAGCCTTCATTGTGTTCGCAGCTGAACACCTGTAATGGCCCCACACTATGTGTAGTTTTCGTGAGGACACATTATAGCTGTTTTGTTCCTGCATCATTTTCAGTGGCTGTTCTTTGTGGTTCTTGTTAGAGCAGGCAGGAGAGATAATTTTTCCTCAGAGGTAGGCATACCAAAGCCTCAAAGTCAAGATGGACACACTGGTCAAGAAATAGAGGTTGTAAAATTTATGGGTGCTTGATGGGGAGTCACTATTTCAGTAATTCCTATGCAATTCTGTATCAATACATGCATTTTCATGGGTTTCTTGAAATGGAGAATGGAGATCGGAGTCTTATTGGTACAGACCACCACTGTGTACAGGTGTCTACTAAGACTGGTGCAGATAAAGTTACATAGATTTTGTTGTTATTAGGATTAATAAGGAATTTATTAATCTTTCTGTTTTATCCATCTAATCTGTCCTATCTATTTCCTTCCTTTAATGTTAATAGGGTACTATGTAATATTCATATGCTTAAATCATGCCCAATCCATTCTTGAATCTATTTCAGATAATAGTGAGTAGACAGTCTGTCACCGTGAGTCCTCGCGTCCAGTGTTTGTTTTGAGCATGCTCGCTGGCATAGATTTACAATAACCACCACCTATTTCAGTCAATGCACACGACTGGCAGAGGCCAGCAGTCTTTTGGATACACCTGTATCCCAGTTTCTTTTCCTCAATGACTACATCTGTTCCATATTTCATATTACTCATTTTCTATTTTTATTAGTCTTTTCAGTATTCAGTTAAAAATTTTCTCCATTTTCTTCCCTCTCTAACCTCCCTAAAGCTTTTATCGTCTGCATTGTATATCACATACAACTCCAATTCAAATATAAAATTGTGATGCATATTTTATTGCGGACCAGCACACTGTTTTTAAATTAAACATTGGTTTAATGTAAAACCAATATGCTGCAGAATGGAGTCAAAAACAAAACAGTGAGACTGGGCTGTATTGCCTTTCAGAATGGTCTGTTTTCAACATTATCCTTTCACTTCCTCTTCATGACTTTCATTTGGCTTTTATTCACTACATGATTCACACAATTCGTGTCTTTTGCCCTTGCTGCCTCCTGCACCTCCACTTCTTCTGCCTCACTGGCTGTGCTCCACTTTTGTGCTTGATATTCTATTGCGGCCATCCTCCTGGGGGCTTTTCCCAACAAAGCTCTGCTCACACTAACAAATAAGCAAAGTAAGGCATTGTTAGAGTAAGATGATTATGAAAGTGGCTTTCCCGATTCTGCACCAACATGCCCTATTCTTCCTTCTGTCAAACAGTAATTTGTTCGTCAGACATTAAGCCAGATGATTCCCAACCCAATATAGCCAACATATACATATAATCTAATATACATACACACATAGGTAGAACTTAGCAGCAGAGACCAGGTTTTTGTCAATTCATACAGGACTTGACACCTCATTTTATTAAATATGAATAGCCTTATCATTTAATTGTAATTGGAATGTGATCACTTTTTCTTGTCTGCTTTCTTTTCCAGCTCATCAGTGCCAGATCCAGCTTCAAGTCTTGCAACAGTTTCTTCCAACCAGGCCAAGCGAAAGTGAGTATTATCGATCCACCACTCAAACAGCTGTCATTCATCTTTTTTCACAGTCTTATGTCTCACTGTATTTCTGTCACTCTGGTATTGCATTCCACTCAAATTAAACTGTCCATGAACACATATTGAATGGCTCACACACCAAATATTTGTATAGTTTTGATGAACCTGATAATAATTTCGTATTGTCAAAATACCTGAAACAAAATAATGATCTTTTTTCCCTCTTGCCCATATGAGCCACCCACACCACATATATAATTAAAAAGACCAGATCTGTTTTTTATAGAGACAGAGATTAATTGGTTGAAAAGAAGCAGGTAAATATCAACTTTCACAGTGGCATGGTGCAGGCACAACAAATGTCTTCAGTGCATTTATATCCATTTTATGTGCTGCTGGCTTAAATACTCAAATCCAAGGCCCCCTGTGTGACAGTATCCTCCGCCTCATCTCTTGAACTTGCGAATTCACAGATTGCTGACAGTTTCTCGCATGCAAAGACAGACTATTAGCTGCATGGGTGAGAAATGTCCCAGTGTCTCCCCGTGTTGATGTTAAGCAACAGCAGTTGGGTGACAGGGGAACTCCTCACACAAATCACTGTACTCAGGCTGTGCCCCCAGTTCAATTTAGTGGAATGACCCAACATACCGATCTCTAGTCACATGTTTTTTCACTACCTCTGTTTTAAGATTTCAGCTCATTGCACTTGTGTTGTAATCTGTGGTGTGTGGAGGAAGTTATCGTTTTACAGCTTTGCAGGATTAAGACATAATATACCAGCACCCATTTAAAACTGCCCTGCAGAATCCCATCCATATCCAGAAGATGTCCACCGAAAGTACGACCACCCCACAAACAAGTTTCATGTTTGGTAAGCAATGTTTGATACATGTTTACTGTATAATCTAAGTCTCCTCTTACCTATAGCCCAGATTTGGTCAATTAATAACAAAATTACAGCTCAGTGTTTAAAAATGGTGACATTTATGCTGCTTTTGGGCTTCTTTATGTCAAAATACAGTGATCCTGTAACTTCCATGACAGATATTGACTGACTTCATAAACTTTGTGTCCTTCAGGTCAACCGTCCAAAACTGATCGCTTCCGTGGCTCCTGCTAGCTCAGTGAGCAAAGCACCAGCAAAGGTTTCCTCCTTCACCTCAGCGTGAGTCAACTTATGGAAATTAAAGAAACATTTGGAAATATAAAGATCAATATGTTGTATACTTGCTCGAATGTTCATAATTTTATTTATCATAATGGCAATACCAAGGATAATAAAATTCCTTTTTTTTTTTTTTTTTTTTTTAAACATTTTGAGTATTAATATATCAAAAATTCTTGAAAAATTCCTATACAATTGTGAAATATGACAACCCTTTCCAATCAAATATGATTTGGGGCAATCAGCTAACCCAAAGTTCCATATATAAAAACTGCACTGGACCTTTCACTTGACTGGTGTGGTGGAGGTGAATAGTTCTCTGCAGCTCTGTATTGCTGTCACACCCTGCCCAGAATTTCTGTTTCACTCTGAAATATGCGTCATTACAGAGGCCAAAGATGCTTTCAGTGTCATTTCATTGTGACTTTAATGGTTTCTTTTGCAGGTCCACAGGCTTCAGTTTTGCTTCAGTCACACAGGGAACTGGAATGTCACAAGGTAAAAAACAACACAGCAGCTTGGTATCAGATAGTTGTAGACTGAAAATGTACATGCCCTTATGTATTTCTGTTTTGTTTTTCCTTATGCCTCTCCAGTGAAGGATGTGAATAAATTTTCCTTTGGTGGAAATGGCAAGATGGTGTTTGGCCAGACTGGAGAGGAGGCATTCTCCCTCACCCCAAAGTCCACCTCCCCTGCGCTAGGCACTGCGTCCCCCACCTTGCCTGCAAACCCGTCAGGAGAAGCAGCCAAACCCACCTCCACCACAGCTGCCCTCAGGATAGAGCCACAGCCCCCTAAGACAATAGGAGGAGAGACTCTGGGCAGTTTCTCTGGACTACGTGTGGGTCAAGGAGAAGAAGCTAAAGATTCCTCCACCAAATCTACTCCTGCCTCATTTACCTTTGGTGACACTGGACTTGGGATGGGTAAGGGAGCAGCACAGTTTAGCTTTGGTGCAGGTCTTCAGAAGTCTGCAGAAGAATCTACAGGAGCAGACCTGTCCAAGGGGGTGGTGTCAGGCAGTTTGTTCAAGCCTCCTGAATCGAATAACAAGCCGGCCTTCTCTGTTCCCCAGTCTGGCCCAACTGCTTCAGGTTTACCTACGTCTTTCAGTAGTCTTCTTACGGCATCTTCGGACTCCTCACAGGACCCAAAGGCTCCCCCACAACCTTCAGAACCCACACCACCCCCTGAAAAAGAACCTGCTTCTGAAGCCACTGTAGAGAGCTCTAGTCCCCCTGTAGTACCTGATTCTGCAGGGGATGCAGCCACCATAGCAGCCAAACCAACACCTGCAGCACCAGCAGCCGCACCTCCTTCGGCTGCACCTGTCCCAACTCCAGACCCTGCCTCCACCATCACTGCACCCCCTGAAGCCACCCCTCCAGCGCCAGTCAGTGCTGCTCCTGCAACAGAAACTACCACAGACACCACCACCACTGCTCCTGTACCCACTTCACTTGCTGCCACCCCTGCTGTGGCACCTGTCTCCCAGGTAGCACCAGCGTTTCAGGTTCCTAGCTCTGACAAACCAGGTTCCATTTTTACTCAGCCTCCTCCTGTGACAACAGACAGCAGTTCCCTTGGAGTCACACCAGTTATCAACACAGTTGCCCCTGCAGCCACCACTCCCACCCCCACCACTGTTAGCAGTGCATTAACTACTGCTACTAGCACTGTGTTTGGACAACCTGCTGCACCTCCAGCTTCTTCAGCCCCCTCAGCCCCCTCAGCCCCCTCAGCCCTAGCGGCACCAGCGGCACCAGTGGCACCAGCAGCACCAGCGACCCAAGCATCCCCAGCAATCACAGGATTTGGCTCATCTGGGTTTAGTGCATCAACGGGAGCTAGTTTTGGCAAATCTGTATTTGGTCAGCCAAGTGGCTTTGGCCAGCCTGCCAGCAACACTGGAACATCCAGCGGCTTTTCTTTTGGCCAGCCAGCATTTGGTGCAAATTCTAGTAGTGCAACTACTGGAGGAGGAGGAGGTCTTTTTGGTGCTTCCACTGCTAGCAATGCGAGTTCCTTCTCCTTTGGCACAAGCAGTGCCAACACAGCCAGCAGCACTGGCTCAGGGCTGTTTGGACAAAGCACAGCCCCAGCATTTGGCCAGAACTCTGGATTTGGGCAAGGGTCTGTGTTTGGGAGTAACACCACCACGTCGTCATCGTCAGGATTCAGCTTTGGACAGCCCTCAGGTGAGTTGGTACTTGAGAAGTTTGTGGCTATTTTATTTATTTCCACAGAATAATGACACCTAGCATTTCTGTAGGATACATTAGTGGTATAGCTATAGAAGCAAGTGTGTTGTCAACATAATGTGAGTGAAATAATGTCAGTTAAACACAGCAAAAAAGCCTCATCAGATTTGTACTTTGTAAATCTTATGACATTAGTATTGTTAATGATAAAAACATAATTTTCTACTTCCAACCAGTCAGCCATAAATAAAAGTCACCAAGAGACAGTGATGTTATATTCTCTAATCAGAGCTACACAGCTACAGTTAAATCCCATCAGACAGAGGTGAAGCTAACAATGCCTGACAACCACTGAATTATATTGTCATATCTGTGAGGGCAGCAGGCAGTGAAGGAGGCTGTGTGAAAATATCAACCCATTCAGCTGACCTGCACATATTGTGGTGATTGAAGCCAAATGTGACACCTGACACTTTATTTAGTCTCCAGTGTACTGCCAGCCCCAGTGGGTTGGAGGTGAGGCAGTGGCTGTGAGATATGGGCTGGTGTGGCAGTCGGAGTAAGGAGTGTGGCATGAGGGGAGTTGTCCCATTCCCAAAGATTCTCTAAATTCCCAACGCAGTATGGGAATGTGTCTGTGTATCTGGACAGCTGATGTCAATGCATCAACTCAGCAGTTACACAGAGCTCCTCCTGACTGTGTGTGTGTGTGTGTGTGTGTGTGGTGGGGGGTCTCCAGAGTCAGCTCTTTTGTTTTATGACACTGGGGGACGAAAGGGAAACAATGTTGTATAGTGGTGACTAGAGAATGTGTATGGCGTCATCAGCTACGTGGCATCTACTGTAATAGTGCAACATTGACTCAGCCTTGACGATTTTCTTTTCTTTTTATTACAGGTTTTGGTTGCTCTTCTGCCACCCCTGTGTTTGGCCAACAATCCAACAGTGGGAGTGTGTTTGGACAGGTATCATTCACTGATTGTTCAGTGTGATGTGTGTTATTGTCTTAAAATTCAATATATTGTCTATTCTGGATACATCATATGACTAATTTTTCTCTCGCAGCAGCAGCCATCATCTGGCGGGGGTCTGTTTGGTTCAAGTTCAGCCAATACAGCGGGCTCAGCGGCTGGTGGAGGATTTTTCAGCGGCCTGGGAGGCAAACCGACCGAGGAGGCTGCCAACAAGAACCCATTCGGCACAGCCGCCTCCACAGGAGGGTTTGGGCAGTCTGCTCAGACAGGTAGGCTAACACAGTCTATAAAGAAATTAGTTCACTGATATATTTTTATTTTTATTCTATCCTCAGCTTACCTCACCTGTACCATATTGAAGACCAAATAGAAACCATGAAGCAAAAGTACAGTGAAATAAATCCTTCATTTTACTGTCCTTTAAAGTTACATTCACCAACCTACTTCTTCTCTAGGTGCCAACAGTCTGTTTGGGAACAGTGGTGCCAAGACCTTTGGTTTTGGACAGTCCGGTTTTGGTGAGCAGAAACCTAGCGGGACCTTCAGCACTGGAGGAGGGAGTGTTGCATCCCAGGGCTTTGGCTCCTTCTCTACTCCTACAAAACCCGGTACAACTATCCCCATATTGTTTTTTTATTCTAATGTTACTGTCACTACTGTTCTTCAAACCTTATCGTCTCATTCTTGAGATATTATACCCACTCTGAAAGAAGTGCTTACTTGTACATTTTCACTCACTGTTCATACTTAATTAGGGGAGGGATTCATTCATTTATTCAGATAGGTCATGTATTCGTGATTCTCTGTTCTCTCACATTGTT
Organism: Lates japonicus; assembly: GCA_033238685.1. Taxonomy (NCBI): domain Eukaryota; kingdom Metazoa; phylum Chordata; class Actinopteri; family Centropomidae; genus Lates; species Lates japonicus. Next base: position 37,450 of record BRZM01000794.1, read on the forward strand.
TTCAGGGTCTGGCTTAGGGGCTGTGGTTTAGTCACGCTTGAGGCTCAGTGATAGTGGGGTGGGTGTAATAGAAACCCTGTGCACCTATATGTAGTTGCATTTTACTCAGCAGCCAACTGCTTTCTGCTTTATCATCTGAGCTACAGTAAGTGTCCTTATCTCCTCACCCCAGTAGAGCAGAAAGTGAGGGAGTCAGATGCTCCGTCATTACCTGCCAGAATACTGCTGATGCAGTGTTACTTCTGCATACTGCTAAGTCACAATGCAATGAATCTAAGTTGTGATATATCTATTTAAGTATCAGATGGACATTTTACATTCAAAAATATTCAAAAAATTATCTTAACTATCATTACACTATTTACACTGCCACTAATATATGTGTACTATACTTCAAAGTTGAAACAGTCATGTCATTAAAGGTGATTATGGTTTTATTTGTAATACAGGAAGAGTTGTGTATACAGATTTTAATATTAACATATGTAAGTTGAGCTGTTTACTTACCAATCTAGAATAAATGTTAGTTCAGAATCAGTTCAGTTCCTTTACTCACCAAGAGCTGTCTCCAGCAGTAGAAAGTAATGCTATTGTTGACCCTTATTTTGCTTCTGTTCTGTCAATTCTTTCTATGCCGCCAAACATGTTTTTTGCTGGGAGCAGGATTGATCAATCAATCTCTTGCAGAGAGCTTCAGCCATCATTAAGCTTACAGTTCATTTCATAGACTAAAATGATGGACAACAGGTTAGAATACACCTTTGGGCAGCGTTATTTCTTTATCTTCTCATGTTTGACTGAGAGTAGCCTGGACGCTACAGTGACTCATTATCACAAAGTGGTATGACGAGATGGGACGGGCTGGGGTTAGCTGGTTAGCATGCTAACTTTAGTCAATATCTCTGCAACATAATACATAGACATCTTTGACATAACATCTAAACTGTTATTTTTCACATTCTGTTTTAGTTAATCTTTGAATAATTTTTGTTAAAATACTTTAAAGAGAATAGATGTGTGTTCAAAGCCTATAACCACTATAACACCAATCCTACTGCCATCTCTGTGCCTGTTACTTGAGATAATCATGCAGTGTCTTGTGCTGTTGGAGCATTTATCAGTTTGTCACTACAATTTACCTTCATCTTGTTTTCGTAACAGTTAAGAACATGTGAAGACAGCTCATGATGCGCATAAGTGGATACTGTGCTTCATCCTTGTTGATCTGTGGCGTTATGCTTCATGAGTTATCAGATAAGCAACATCTACGCGCCCAAGTGTCAAGTCCTGGAGTTAATTTTGGTTATGCTTACACGGCTTTGCTGTTTACTTGAAAGAAGACTAACTAAAGATGTGTCAGACCTGTTCCCGTTATTCTTTGTTAGCAAACAGAGGGTCATAAATACTGTGGGACGAGCCATTTGTATGGTAGGACACAACTTTAGAACAGGTAGAGGAAGGGAGAGGAGACAGGAACGGTCGTTTAGATTTTCATGGTTTAAATACCATTGTGCCCCACACCTAAGCTCCAAGACTATTTAGTAGATGAACAATTGAGAGTGGATCATACAAAATGAACAATGAACAGTGTGTAGTGTAGAGGTAGAGCAAGGTTAAGTATGACAAATGAATGTAAACCCATAATTTGCAAAAAGATTTGGTTCTAAAGATGTGGAATTGAACTACTGATTTTTTAAATAATAAATACTAGCAGCCATCCATGCTATCGCACCACTCCACTGGGATATTGGTACCACTCAGCACACCTAATGCCCTATCACTGCCCACGTACAGCGCATGTAATCTTGTTACATTAGCTCAATCAATTATTTACTGAAGCATGCTGGCAGCCAGGCTGTAATTTCAGCACGCCCTTCTGCCACTGCTACCTTGGAGGTTTTGAGGGGAAGTAGTCATTCTGTCACTAAGCTGTCATGGTGTGCTGCTCCAAAACAGCAATGTACTGCACAACAAGACAATATAGTAACTGTATCACCATGCTTAGATGTGATATAGTGTGACAAACGTTCGTACTCTGTTAGAAAATATGACACAAATACTTCTTTTTTTTTTTTTTTTTTACAGTTGTTAACTTGTTATTACCCTGTAAGTAGTAGCTGCCTGGTTCGAAATTACATGTGGAATGTATAAGAGTTCGAACGTAACTCACACTGATGTGATTTTCTGTTCAGGCTCCAGAAGGCTTCCTGAAAAGAAAAATAATTCCTTGACATAGATGAAATATCCTATGAAATGAACCCAAGCCACACAAACAGTATTTATGACTCACCTTTTTTTTTTTTTTACCCGTCTTTTGTAGAAACAGTGATGTGGACCATTTACTCCCACTCATGTACTGCTTTCTTTACAAAACTTTTTTAAGAACTCACCTGGCTTTCCACCTCCACAGGTGGATTTGGTGAAGCTCCTGTGTTTGGGAGTCCCCTGTCTTCGGTGGTTCCCCTAGCATTTGGTGGTGCTGCATCATTTGCCCAGCCCTTCATTCAGTTGGGCAACATGGGATCCCCAGCTGGTAAGGCATTTGAGAGGAACAGCAGCAAGCAACATGGGAGGATTTGCAAGAAACTAATATGTTCTAGCAATTGATATGTGTGAACTATTCATTGAGTAATTTATGCTGGATTTTGGAGCAATTCAGATTTAACTACTCTATTTTTCTTTTTACTAAATGAAATGGCTTCTGATCTTCAGTTCCTTTATGTGTTAGCCAGGTGATAAAAGCAAGAGGAGAGACCACAGACACCCTGATTTCCAAAAAAGTTGCTCCATGCTGCAGGCAAAACTGCTACCCCTTTCCCCTCTGTATTGCACAAAAGCCTGGTGACACTGGGATATTTTCAAATACTGTCTGACTGCAGTAATGTAACAACCAAAAAGTAAGCAGTTGGTTCACCCAAGTTACACTACTTTTGTTACTGATGTCCACATAAAAATATTTGCTGCTTTATGGCTTGAATGCTGAGTAGGCAACCATTTAAACCATTAAAACATGTAAAACTTGCTTAATTTGCCAAGTGAGTCAGATGTATTTAACCATTGTCAAACCTGTGTCTGTTGGCTCATTATCACCAAAATGCAGCAATTCAGCTGTTACCAGTTTTAGTTGGCATGTAAGGATCTCAACTACAAAACTAAAAAGAAAGACAGCCATTTCATTTAGTAAAAAAGAAAAAATAGAGTAGTTAAATCTATGAATTGCTCCAAAATCAGCATAATTATCAAATGAATATTAATTCATTATTAACAATTGCACAGAACATATTAAGTTTCTACCCAAATCCCATGTTGGCAGTTGCTGTTCCTCTCCGAAACACCTTACCAGCTGAGGATCCCATGTTGCTGAATGAAGGGTTGAGTTAAATGATGTGCAGCACCACTAAATGCTGGGGAACCACCAAAGACGGGACTCCCAACACAGAGCGCTGCCAAATCCACCTGTGGAGGTGAGAAAACAGGTAGGTTCTAAAAAAGCTGAAAAGAAAGCAGTACATGAGTGAGGTAATGGTCCACATCACTGTTTCTACAAAAGACAGATTAAAAAAAAAAAAGGTGAGTCATGATGCTGTTTTTGTGGCTTGGGTTCATTTTCATAGGATATTTCATCTATGTCAAGGGTATTTTTCTTTTCAGGCCTCTTTGGGGCCATGCAGAGTTGCAGAAAAATCACATCAGTGTGAAGAGCATACCAGACTTGCTGCTGGCATTCCACATGGTTCGAACCAGGGCAGCTATTACAGGGTAATAACAAGTTAACAGCTGTAAAAAAAAAAAAAAAAAAAAAAAAAGAGTATTTAGTCATATTTTTCTAACAAGTACAATTTATTTCACACTATATCACATCTAAGCACAGAATACAGTTACTATATTGTCTTGTTGTGCACAGTACATTGTTGTTTTGAGCAGCACACCGTGACAGCTTAGTGACAGAATGACTACTTCACACCAACCTCAGAGCCTCAGAGGTGGCAGTGGCAGAGGAGAAAGGGCGTATTGAAATTACAGCCTGGCTACCAGCATGCTTCAGTAACAATTGATTGAGCTAATGTAACAAGATTACATGCATCAATTGTAATGCGGGCCAGTGATAGGGCATTAGGTGTGCTGAGTGGTACCAATATCCCAGTGGAGGAAAGCGGTTAAGTACGTGATGGCTGCTAGTATTTATTATTTAAAAAATCAGTAGTTCAATTCACATCTTTAGAACCAAATAAATAATCTTTTTTAGGTATGGTTTACATTCATTTGTCATACTTAACCTTGCTCTACACTCTACACTACACACTGTTCATTGTTCATTTGTACATGATCCACTCTCAATTGTTCATCTGCTAAATAGTCTTGGAGCTTAGGTGTGTGGGAGCACAATAGGCTGTTTAAACCATGAAAATCTAAACAGGCCAATTTTCCTGTCTCCTCCCTTCCTCTACCTGTTCCTAAAGTTGCTTGTGTCCTACCATACAAATAAAAGGCTCTTCCCACAGTATTTATCACCCTCTGTTTGCTAACAAAGAATAACGGGAACAGGTCTGACACATCTTTAGTTAGTCTTCTTTCAAGTAAACAGCAAAGCCGTGTAAGCATAACCAAAAAATTAACTCCAGGACTTGACACTTGGGCGCCAGATGTTGCTTATCTGATAACCTCATGAAGCATAACGCCACAGATCAACAAGGATGAATAGTATCCACTTATACATCATGAGCTGTCTTCATATGTTCTTAACTGTTACGAAAACAAGATGAAGGTAAATTGTAGTGACAAACTGATAAATGCTCCAACAGCACAAGACACTGTATTGATTATCTCTAAGTAACAGGCACAGAGATGGCAGTAGATTGCGTTATAGTGGTTATAGGTTTGAACACATCTATTCTCTTTAAAGCCAATAAAATTATTCAAAAGATTAACTAAACAGAATGAAAAATAACAGTTTAGATGTTATGTCAAGATGTCTATGTATTATGTTGCAGAGATATTGACTAAAGTTAGCATGCTAACCAGCTAACCCCGCCCGTCCCATCTCGTCACACCACTTTATTGGTAACGTATTGAATCATCAGAAGCGTCCAGGCTACTCTCAGTCAAACATAGAAGATAAAGAAATAACGCTGCCCAAAGGTGCCCTAACCTTGTTGTCCATCATTTTAGTCTATGAAATGAACTGTAAGCTATCGATGGCTGAAGCTCTCTGCAAGAGATTGATTGATCAATCCTTGCTCCCAGCAAAAAACATGTTTGGCGGCATAGAAAGCACCTGACAGAACAGAAGCAAAATAGCACAACAATAGCATTACTTTCTACTGCTGAGACAGCTCTAAGAGTAAAGGAACTGAACTGATTCTGAACCACATTTATTCTAGATTGAAAGTAAACAGCTCAACTTACATACACATTATTAAAATCTAACCTTCCTGTATTACAAATAAAAACCATAATCACCTTTAATGACATGACTGTTTCAACTTAAGTATAGCACACATATATTAGTGGCAGTGTAAATAGTAGTGTAAAATGATACAAGATACCTCTGAATATTGAATGTAAAATGTCCATCTGATACTTAAATAGATATATCACAACTTAGGATTCATTGCATTGTGACTTAGCAGTATGCAGAAGTAACACTGCATCAGCAGTATTCTGGCAGGTAATGACGGAGCATCTGACTCCCTCACTTCTGCTCTAATGGGGGTAGAGGGAGATAAGGACACTTACTGTAGCTCAGATGATAAAGCAGAAAGCAGTTGGCTGCTGAGTAAAATGCAACTACACATAGGTGCACAGGGTTTCCCCACACCCAATTCCACTATCAATGGAGCCCTCAAGCGTGACTAAACCACAGCCCCAAGCCAGACCCTGAAACAATGTAGAGAGAACAGAATCACAAAATATGGCTGACCTATCTGAATAAATGAATGAACTCCCTCCCTAATTAAGTATGAACAGTGAGTGAAAAATGTACAAGTAAGCACTTTTCAGAGTGGGTATAATATCTCAAGAATGAGACGATAAGGTTTGAAGAACAGTAGACAGTAATATTAGAATAAAAACAATAGATAGTTGTACCGGCTTTGTAGGAGTAGAGATGACAAAGCCCTGGGATGCAACACTCCCTCCTCCAGTGCTGAAGGTCCAGGTTTTACCACTCAAACCGACTGTCTAAACCAAAGGTCTTGGCACCACTGTTCCTAAACAGACTGTTGGCAATTCTAGAGAAGAAGTAGGCTGGTGAATGTAACTTTAAAGGACAGTAAAATGAAGATTTATTTCATCAGTACTTTTTGCTTCATGGTTTCTATTTTGGTCTTCAATATGGTACAGGTGAGGTGTTGAGATAGAATAAAAAATAAAAATATATCAGTGAACCACTTGAGGACTGTGTTAGCCTACCTGTCTGGAGCAGACTGCCCAAACCCTCCTGTGAGGCGGCTGTGCCGAATGGGTCTTGTTGGCAGCCTCGGCGTCGGTTTGCCTCCCAGGTCATTGAAAATCCTCCACCAGCCGCTGAGCCCGCTTGTATTGGCTGAACTTGAACTAAACAGACCAGATGATGGCTGCTGCTAAGTAAGAGAAAAATTAGTCATATGATGCATCCAGAATAGACAATAAGTATTGAATTTGAAGACAATAACACACATCACACTGAACAATCATGAATGACAATTGTCCAAACACACTCCCACTGTTGATTGTCAAACACAGGGGTGGCAGAAGAGCAACCAAACCTGTAATAAAAAGAAAGAAAATCGCTGGCTGGAGTCAATGTTGCACTATTGCCAGCAGATGCCACGTAGCTGATGACTTACACATTCTGCCCAGTCACCACTATACAAATATTGTTTCCTTCGTCCCCAGTGTCATAAAACAAAAAGAGCTGACTCTGAGACCCCCACCACACACAGACACACACACACACACAGTCAGGAGGATTGTGTAACTGCTGAGTTGGATGCATTGACATCAGCTGTCCAGACATAGACACATTCTATACCGCGCTGGGAATTTAGAGAATCTTGGGAATGGGAATATCAACTCCCTCATGCCACACCTCATCTGGACTGCCACACCAGCCCATATCTCACAGCCACTGCTCACCTCCAACCCACTGGGGCTGGTATAGTACACTGGAGACTAAATAAAGTGTCAGGTGTCGACGGCTCAATCACCACAATATGCAGGTCAGCTGGAATGGTTGATATTTCACAGCCTCCTTTCACCGCCTGCTGCCCTCACAGATATGACAATATAATTCAGTGGTTGTCAGGCCGTTAGCTTCAATTCTCTGTCTGATGGGATTTAATCAGCTGTGTAGTTTCGATTAGAGAATATAACATCACTGTCTCTTGGTGACTTTTATTTATGGCTGACTGGTTGGAAGTAGAAAATTATGTTTTTTATCATTAACAATACTAATGTCAGTAAGATTTATAAAGTACAAATCTGATGAGGCTTTTTGCTGTGTTAACTGACATTATTTCACTCACATTGTGTTGACAACACACTTGCTTCTATAAAGGCCATACCACTAATGTATCCTACAGAAATGCTAGGTGTCATTATTCTGTGGAAATAAAATAAACAGCCAAACTTTCGGGCACCAACTCACCGAGGGCTGTCCAAAGCTGAATCCTGACGATGACTTATCAGAAAGCATTCTAAACACAGACCCTCGCT
>BRZM01000795.1:0-31598 GCA_033238685.1 Lates japonicus
CTCTTTCCTCATAGACCTGCTTCCTAAAGTGGATATTCTGTCATTCTTATCATTGAACCTGTGCACTTCCCTATCCACTGTATGTTTAGCATGCATAACTTAATGGTTGTCACCCATGCCTTGTAATGACAACCACTGTCAAGGAGAGGCCTGTCTCCTAGGTGACAATATTATTACTGAGATGTATGTATACTCTGAGGTACCATGATCTAATCCCACGGACACACTCTTGACCTTCATTGCAGTGCCACAGGCAACAGAGAAACACAGTCAGAAACACACACGCATAGTAAAATTGTTTATTTGGTTTGTGTCTTTGGTTTGTTTGGTTGGTTGGTAGATGAAAAACAGAGACATTCATTGTTGTTATTTAATTATTGAGCTCTATAGGTCTCCTGTGCAATACAGTATATTAGATCTTGTGCTGTACTGTAATTCAGCTTCAAAAATATTGATGCAATACACTTGATATTAAGAAAGAAATTGAACATCTGAAACAGCAGCTTCATAATTTTAAAAACATTTAGTATTAAAATAAAAGCAATGTTCCCTCACTGCAGCAGGTTGCAAAGTGCTGAGAGTGGCAAGTTGTGACACACACTACATAAATCACACACACACACAAATACACTCATGCTGGGACAGTCTCTGAAGACAAATTAATAAGATATCCGTGAAGGATGAAGGGAAACAAATTCTCAAACTTGCGTGGAGTTTTGCTACAGATGGGTATGAGCCGGAGCATGTGCAAAGGCCTTGTTTGTGTGTATATGTGTGTAGTTCTCCAAAGGCAGTGCAGCTACACGCTCAGATTATCCCAGTAATGAATTGGCCCGTGGGGAACGGCCCGTTTCATTTTAAGACTTAAGGGGTGACTTCAGAGCTCTAAAGTAAGGGCATAAATCAAACAAATGCGACATGGTACAGATTTATGAATGCACATAAAAGTGACTGCATTTTAATATGTGCTGTGTGTGGGTGGCTGCAGGAAAATTTCCTTCTTACTTTAAAGATATTTAAGTGCAAAAAAACAAAAAACAAAATTTGAACATATTTTAAGGTTTATTTTTACCTTTACGTTTAGTGCGTTAAAACTTCAGCATTGTATATCTCACAATATTTTTGGTTTTTGTATGTCGTGAGAATTGCCTCCATATATGATAAGCACTAAAACTGCTTATATATTCCATCAGGAGAACATATTTTAAGCTTGATTACTGATTAATAAGATAGGCTTCTAAAACTGTTGAACATTTCCTTTAATGCTCTCTGAGTTCAGCTTATCCCTCCCCAGCACTCTTGATGCTTCACTGATGCTGTCATTTTTGCAGCAAGTAGGCTGCCTCCACCCTCAACCTGCTTCACCAAAGCTAGATATCAGAGAGCGAGCCCCTGAATCTGTGATGTCACTGGGATTTAAAATCAAAGGATTCTCTACAGACAGTGAGTGGGATGCTAATGTTTCACAGTCATAATATACCACAGTCAACATCTCTCCGACTTGGTGCTACATGGGGTCATTTCATGTACTGACTTGGTTGTGAAGGCTGTCTAAGATTGATACACTGACATTGTTGTGTGATGTGTTTGTAATCAATAATTTCTTGAATGAATCTGAATTTGTACTACAGAGTAATTCCTGTCACACCTGGATGATATGCCTGAAATTAATATTACAATATTAATGAGGATATTTCTCTTATAGTAATATGCTGGGTTTATCTGTTACACAATACTTTAGAAAAAAAACAGTTTAACTCTATCAACAGTAACAAAAGCTCATCAAAAGTTAGCAACTAGTTTCTTTGATTTTTACTCATGATTTCTTTTAATTCGATTTAAATGACAGAATTTTGCTATACAATATCATATTTTTCTCATATCATCATGATGCGATTCTATTGGAAGCTGACACATGATTAATTATCCCAGCCTAGCCTCGATTTCTATATAATCCAATTAGAGTTCACAAAAGAATGCTATACTCACATTTACATGACAATATGATAGTTGTGGTCACGAGAGTTCTCTGACGGAAAAAGGGGTCACAGACCAACAATGTACCATTCACTGGCATTTTTCTGCATTAACACTAACAATAACACTAACTGAAATGACCACATGTAATGTGAAAGAGGTTGCCTGCGGAAAAAGAAGAATCATCAGCAAAGTCTAAATCTCTAGAGTTCACACTTCAATCGCATCGAGATCTACCGCTTTCTTTTCATATATAATCATACATAATTACATTTTCTTTCCTACAGTGTGTTTTGGACTTGTTAAATTACACATTAAAAATCTTCACTTATATGAACACATTTAAACGTTTACAAATTTAGAGCCCCATTTTTCTTAGCCTATAGTTATTTACATTTGGAAAATGTAGTATGCCAAATTCACTATTGACAGTTACTGTTTGCTATGTGCCGAATACTAATGGATGCCATTGAATGTACTGAATCAACGACTTACTTTGATACTAAAGAAAAAACTAAATACCTGATGATTAGGCAGGTTCTGTAGTTATACTAAATGTCTTTATTCTATGATTTCTAAGCAGAGTTATGGCTGTTTCTTTGCCATGGACATGGAAGATATCGAGGATATCCTCAGAAAGTGTAAGTCACACTGAATCCAAAAACATCTGTATCATGTCTGCGTGTTCAGATTTGAGTGAGTTATGACTAGCCAACCTTAACTGCCACTGCTGCTAGCTAGTGGTTCGTGTCTGCGTGCATTGTGTCAGTGTCTGCCTATGAACACACTCCTAGCTGCTGAGCATGTAACATTTTGACGGCTCAGTGTAATGAATGTGTTTGTATGTCTCGGTGATCGCACAATCCCTCCTCCAGCGGTTCAAGGGGATTAGCTGAAATACCAGAGTCCACAGAGGCATCTGTGTGAAAAAGCCAAGCCTACAGCTACATTTAGCATTACACTTAGCATTTCCATTTATAACAATATTCGACAAAAACTGAATATGATACAATGACAGTGACGCCATTAAATGTGACTGATGACCCCGTCTGTGAAGAGGAAAATCTCCCTCTTTCTGACTCTCTTGTCTCTCTCATTTATGCACACCATAGATCTGAATCCTGGTTGGAATCAGCCTCATTCATTGAACTGCTAAAAATCTTCTTAAATTTTTAACCTCCATATCAATAATATATTCCAGAGTCAAGGCCTCATCTGGAGTCACTGAAGTCAAGAGGTTCTTCTCTGGAATAACTAACACTTTAAATACAATGTTAAAAAAGTTTCAGAGGCTCTATACTCCCTGGGTGAACCCACATAGGTAATTTCACTTATTTTGGCTAATTAGACCTCCTGGATTGTGTGGAATGTAGATATGTATAGATCATGTACAGACTGTGTATCCTCCTAGGCTTGCTGCAGCTGTTAGGGTGAGATAAATAACCCCTTAATCATCCTTATTACTACAAGAAGTCTGGTGACATCCAGTATAGCTCTGTCCACCTTTAACTTGAGCTGAAGTCTAATCAGCCAGGACAACTGAACACATCTGTTTGGGAAGGCAAGACCCATAAACACTAAAATAAACATCTGTCTGTCGATTGAATTACTTTTAAAGGTGCTAAATGTAACTATTTTAAATTAAATTAACTAAAATTATCAACAGAATGTATTGTGTTGCAGAGATAATTAGCATGCTGACCAGCTAGCCTTGGCCTGTCACATCTTGTAATACCAATTTATACCTAAAGAGGTGATACTGAGTCAATGTAGCGTCCAGTCTGCTCTCAGTCCAACATGAGAGGATGAAGTAGCAGTGCTATCCACAGGGCATATTCTAATGTCTTTGAATTTAAGGACAGATAGTCAATGAATGGAGCAGTCAACACACCGATGGCTGAAGCTCTTGACAAACAAATATCATCACCAAGACCACCCGCTTCCAGCAAAAAAAACACACTCAAGCAGCAAAGAAGAGAAGTGATAGAAACAGAAACAAAACTAGAGTTAACACAGTGGTGTTGTTTTCGACTGCTGGAGACAGCTCTCGGCAAGTAAAGGAATGAAGTTTGATGCTGAACTCACAACGTTTCTTCTAGACAGGAAAAAATCCTTTGCCTTCATATCTATTACTTACGTGAGCTAAATTAGAGAGATTCATTAGACTAACAAATGTAATATATTCATTCTAAGAGATGGGGACAGTCTTAAGTACTTAGTGGTGAGCTGCTCCTTAGAATTGGACATTCCTCAACTTCCCAGAGAATCAGGCCTCTCTTCTGCCATGGTCCAGTGTGATGCAATGTGATGAACAGTGACCTTGTGCGGAGCAGTGTGTTGTATTATACAGTGTGCCCCAATAAATCACGCAGCCTGCTGTCCTCTCTCAAGCAGCAGCAGAGCCAAACCTACGTCTGCCATCAGCCTGAAACTAACAGCCCCAACGCAGAGAGAGACGGGGGGGGGGGGCAAAAGAACAGAGAGGCACAAAGGTACAGAGAGATACTGGAGGGAAACATGGGAGATAACTCATAACACACACACACACACCACACGAACACAATATTCCCTGATTGCAGTGAACTATATGAAGGATAATGCGAGGCAGATGGTCCGCGATACTAATTAGAAGCCTGTTTGCCATTCTTATCACTACATCTATGTGTTGTAGAAGTGCTGGCTGCTTTGTTTACAGTGCTGAAGGAGAAAAGACTGCAGACCTTTTGACTTTCTTTACGATCTGACAGAAACAGACTAAAAGAGCCCTGGGAGTAAATTATAGCAAGGATAGATAACAATGGATGCTCATTTATTCTCACAACGATTACCACCATAAATATATTTGAATTACTTGATAACACTCTCTTCCTGGCCTTTTAGCATTTTTCATTTTTGGCACTTAAGGTCTTGCATAATGTTGAGCAGGACAGAAAAAAGAAAAGAGAAAAGAAAACAGATGGACAGCTGTGAATGGAATATAAACAGTTCTTTTTTGAAGGAAAAAAAAACATCACTGGTTTTGTAAATTGACTTCTCAATCTGATATCTGTCTGTTCACAAAGACTAATGATTGCATCACGACTGACTTGACAGGACTCACAGAGGCACACAAACCGCACACAGGCACATACATCTTAAGCCCTCCTGACATGCTCACCCACAGTATAATTAACTGTGGTACAGTAAATCACTGCGATGAGGTCAAACGAGGGAAATAAACACGGTAAACAGAGAAATCATCTTCTCTGTGTGCTCCTGAAAACCCAGAGCTGATTCAGACAGGTCATCAGACCAAGGGTGAGTCATGGCTGCTGGTTTTTAAAACCAATTTCAGGAACTTATTTTAACATTAACCATTGTGACAGCCCTGAAAAGGCTAACCTAGGCAGTGGGGAAAGAAAACTGCAAGATAATGAACCACACAAAACAAGAAAAGCAAACAGGTCGGGGCATTAAAAACCAAAGGCAGGCCACAGACAGTGTCGTGATGTGCAGCTCACTGGTCATTCGACGCACGTTTACAGTCATTTTATGGATAAAAACCCCTCCCAGACCGCACTGCAAATAGGAAATGGCTTTGCATCTTACTGTCATGTCTCCTTTCAATGAATTCCTAAGCAGAAAGTGATGACTGGAAATGGCTCAGGGATAGCATCTCATGCAGCGAGAGGTCTGCGAGGTTAACCCCCGTCAAAACCAAGATGTCAGCACTCAAAAGCAACGGGGAGGTGGGTCGCGGGTTGTAGGAATAAACACAGCTGACGTCAGAAGAAAGCCATTTGATTGTGGAAGGGCCAAACATTCCCTCACTCAGCTCTCTCCTCAGCGTGTCCTCAGGCCTCTCGCTGAACATAACTTCACCAGCTGTGTTAATAAGAAAGCAATAAGCCAGACAAGAGATCCTGCAAGTTAATTAAAGATCAATCTTACTGCGTGAAAAGGCTTCATCTTTGCAGCCGAAATTACTCAGGATACCCACATGACACTGCACTCAGCACCGTCCTCTACTCTGCTGACTGTTGAGGGTTTTTAAGTGGAAAATGTTATTGTTGGACAAAAATTGCTGTTCCCATAGAAACTACATGTTGTACTGGTTACACCCATTAAAGGGAGGAAGCTGTGAGTTCGGATATAACCAGCTGACAGCAAAGTGAAGATGTTTTTCATTCACACACACACACAAAGTATATGCACATGAACACAGCATTATAGCTCAACAGACATTGAAAAGTGAACTTGCCAGTGCATTCTGATGGACAACTGATGATACAAGTGACACTAAATTCTACATTACCTCAAACCTAGTTGAGCATTTCTTCACTGCAGTGTACGCTTAGGTATCAATATATTGGCCTGGCTCAGTGTAGCTCTAGTGTTCAGCCAGTGTGCAGGAGCAGCCAACATGATATTAAAAGTTAATTACTTGACTGTATTTTAATGAATCTGTGAAGAGATATAGAGGAGGATGAGTGAAAACTTTAACTTTGTTATGTATTATTCATCATTTATGGGTTATTGTCCTTAATGGTAATCATATCCTGTGACTTTGCTAAGATTCTGAATGTACAAATTTGTTGTCTAATATAACAACACAAAAGCTATTACTGAGTCAAGATTTACTCTACTGTGAAAGGGACAGCTCCAGTCTGATTTCCCCAACACGATGGATATCATGCTGATATCAACAAAACAGTCTGGAATGAAATTTTACCAAACCAAAGACAAATCATGAGAAGAAGAAGGCTTTCTGCTCTGATATTCGTATGCCTGTATGGCTGACCAAGGTCTGACCTGTGATAGTGATGCTGAATAGTATGGGTGGACTAGGATGCAATACATGTATAGCTCATTGCGCAGGACTCATTGGAACCATTTTTAATGTGAGGTAATATGAGGCCAAGGATTACTGTGGTACTAAAAACTGAATTAGTGGCCTGCCGTCACTGAAAGAACGTAACTGAACACATTTTGTGTTTCACTAACCAGTGTACTGAGACATGAGGAATCATCTGTGTGGGAAAAAAAACAATTAAATATAACTTTCTCTTTCATGAGGAGATTTTGTTGTGGTGAGATTGACAGAAAATGCCTGGCAGCTAAGACAGAGATAATAATAGGACCTTTCTGTCATGTAAACTGAATGTTCTCTTTCAAATGTGGTTGTATATTTATAATCGACTGTAGGCAAAGGTTGTGTGGCAGTGCCAGTGTTCAATGGTGGACCCCGGAACTTTTTTTAATGCACTTTATTTTGTAGCTTAAAGGTATTCTTTAATTTAATGGATCAATCATATAACATTATCATCATTTAACATTTTATACTTTATCTTTGCTGAAAACCTGCCAACATCTGAAATATACATCTTCAGTCTTTTCAACAGCCTTTTTGACTTGAAGTCTTGTGTGTCTAGGATCACTCGTTCACTGGGGACATCTTTTTCTCTCCTATTCTCTTTTAAGGTAAAAGGAGGAATTTAACTGTCACAGCCTAATTTGAAAGATTTTATTGAATAACTGACCTCTTGTGCTTTCTAATCATACTGACTGCATGTGTGCAAAGCAGAGCATGGGTCTCTATAACACTGGATTTGGAAATGGTTGTTAGAGACGCCATCTGTTTCACCACAAGGCTAATGGCCAAGAGCTTATTTGAAATTGACCATGTTGGTATTAGAGCTGAGGGTGGGCGGATGGCAGCGCCGTGGGTGGGCGCGGATGAGGGGCCCAATTTGGAAAATGTTATCCCCCTGTCCATAATTCCTAATGGCTGGCCTGATTACATCACACATTTACAATGAAAAAGACACTCAGTGTGGCACTCTCATTAAACCAGTTCTTACACAACACACTAGACTCCAGGTTCACAGTCCCTTGTCCCTTGAATTAATAATAAAAGTACTGGTGCGCCTCTCCCACCAAATATGTACTGTATAGCTCAGGTGCTGCTGGGCTCGTGTGTTTAAGAATGGATGTGCTGACTGTGAGAAGATGGGGGAGGAGGAGGAGGAGGTAGGAGGGAGGAGGGAGGGAGGAGGAGACTCTGCTACTGTAGCAGTGCATCAGCAGAGGTGAGACTACAGCCACTACATCACAGTGTGCTGACTGGAGAGGGGAGATGGAGCCACTGTTAGATATGCACACACCTAACACTTTGCAAAGGAACATCTCGATTTGTTCTATTTTCACTTGCGGGTGCACAAGGAGTCTCACACCACATCTGTGCTGAGGTGGTGTAGATAGTCACATGAGTGGGGGTAAAAGAAAAAAAAGGTGATGCAACCAAAATCAGTGCAAATGAATGTCAAGCCTCTTCTTCAAGCGTTTGTGGTTGAAGGGCAGCTATGTCGGCCAAACCCTGCCCCAGCTGCCTCGCATGCCGCCAGAGACAGACAGACCTACAGTGGGGCTACAGTATGTGTGTCATTAGTGCTGACCCAGATGCTCTGAAACACTGACTGTCCTGTGACTGCACTGCATTCCCAGAATAACTCCCCTAAAGCTCATTACACAAAATAATAATGTTTAATAACCTCTGTCATGGAAAAGCTACCCAAATGAAATGCCCAAAGCAGGATAAAAAGCAACAACAAAAAAAGAAAAGGGAAGCAAAGTTGGGATGAGAGACAAAGTTGGGGTTGAGATGGCTCATGTAATGAGTCCAGCTGCAGAGGAGAGGCAGAGATTCAAGGTCTGTGCAGTGCAATCTGATCGCTTAGACAAAAGAGTTGACTGGCTTCAGGCTCAGGTGCAAAGATTAGTAGGTGAGACAGAAAGAGAAAGAGAGAGAGAGAGTTACATCACATGCAAGCAAACCCTGTGCAGTCCAGCATCAACACTGTCTCTCCCACAACAAATCATGCCAGTGCTGGTCAGTGAGGGAATTAATCCTGAAGTAATAGCTGTTTGGACACAGACACCCTGGCTGCGCAAATTCCAAGGCAAAGACAGTCTTCTGCATGTCACAGCATATGCAGGGAGCTTAGAGGTGATTCCTGTGGTGATGGACCACAGATAGTTCAGTTTTTACCTCCCTCCCCCCCTAAAAAATGATTTAGCAAGATATTATTCAGCTCCATCCATGCAGCTTGTGAATCATGCACCCAGCAGCA
Organism: Lates japonicus; assembly: GCA_033238685.1. Lineage (NCBI taxonomy): Eukaryota > Metazoa > Chordata > Actinopteri > Centropomidae > Lates > Lates japonicus. The sequence goes on from BRZM01000795.1 coordinate 9,087, forward strand.
ATAAATGTGCGGATTACAAAACGCTGCCGGTGAGAAACAAAAGATTCCCCCCTTTTTCCACCCGATATGCTCCAACTCTTCATAATAGATGCCACTCGTCGCCCATACTGTGGATGTGACAGAGGTTAATGCAACAAATCAGCAAGTGTTTTCCTTGGAGCAGATATAGCTCAGCATGTGTGTGTGTGTGTGTGTGTGTACACTCTTCTTACCCTCTGCGGCCAAAGCGCACCGGACGAGAAGTAAAAGCATTCCCACAGACAGGAGGCAGTTCGCAAGCATCCCCGCTGCTCCGGTTCGCCACCTGGTCCTCAAACATCTCCTCTCTCCTCCTCCTCCTCCTCCTAGTCCTCCACCTCCGGCGTCCGTCCTCTGCGGCGAGCGCCCGCCGGGATCCGCTCCGCCGCCGGCGTCTCCCACCACTTCGGGGTGACCCGTCCGCCCACTCCTCAAACCGGGAGCCATATCCAGTGGATAAGTTGCTGAAGTTTCGTTCGTAAATAATACATTGGATCAATCCTACTCGTGTGTGCGGGTGAACGGGAAACACAAGCGGTCCCGCGGTCTCGTCGTGTTGTCCAGGGGGCTGGAGGTGGAGGGTGGGGGGGGGGGAGGTTGGTGGTGGCGGTGGTGGTGGAGGGGGAGGAAGCGGCGTTGAATGGGGGAAATTAAGAAATGCGCCCTATCGCTCCGCTCCGCTCGGTCCACCCATCCTCACCGTGTGGCGCAGGGCGGCGCGCGCACTTTGCCAAAGGTTTGACATTTAGCTGTTGGCGGTGAACTGCATTCATTCAACAGAGCCGCTCGGACGACACGCACACCCAGGCAGAAAAACGCTAGACACATTTTGTATTTCACTAACCAGTGTACTGAGACATGAGGAATCATCTGTGTGGGAAAAAAAACAATTAAATATAACTTTCTCTTTCATGAGGAGATTTTGTTGTGGATTGACAGAAAATGCCTGGCAGCTAAGACAGAATAATAGGACCTCTGTCATGTAAACTGAATATTTCTCTTTCAAATGTGGTTTGTATATTTATAATCGACTGTAGGCAAAGGTTGTGTGGCAGTGCCAGTGTTCAATGTGGACCCCGGTTTTTAATGCTTACTTTATTTTGTAGCTTAAAGTATTCTTTAATTTAATGGATCAATCATATAACATTATCATCATTTAACATTTATACTTTATCTTTGCTGAAAACCTGCCAACATCTGAAATATACATCTTCAGTCTTTCATGGCCTTGCTGACTTGAAGTCTTGTGTCTAGGATCACTTTCGTTCCTAGGGACATCTTTTTCTCTCCTATTCTCTTTTTAAGGTAAAGGAGGAATTTGCTGTCACAACCTAATTTGAAGATTTTGTTGAATAACTGACCTCTTGTCTTTCTAATCATACTGACTGCATGTGTGCAAAAGCAGAGCATGGGTCTCTATAACACTGGATTTGGGAAATGGTTGTTAGAGGGCATCTGTTTCTACAAGGCTAATGGCCAAAACTTGTTGAAATTGACCATGTTGGTGGGAGCTGAGGTGGGGCGGATGGCAGCGCCGTGGTGGCGTGAGGATGAGGGGAGCCCAATTTGGAAAATGTTATCCCCTGTCCGCAATTCCTAATGGCTGGCCTGATTACATCACACATTTACAATGAAAAAAGACACTCAGTGTGGCACTCTCATTAAACCAGTTCTTACACAACACTAGACTCCAGGTTCACAGTCCCTTGTCCCTTGAATTAATAATAAAAGTACTGATGCGCCTCTCCACAAATATGTACTGTATGCTCAGGTGCTGCTGGGCTCGTGTGTTTAAGAATGGATGTACTTTGACTGTGAGAAAGATGGGGAGGAGGTAGGAGGGAGGAGGAGGAGGGAGGAGACTCTGCTACTGTAGCAGTGCATCAGCAGAGGGTGAGACTACAGCCACTACATCACAGTGTGCTGACTGGAGAGGGAGATGGAGCCACTGTTAGATATGCACCACCTAACACTTTGCAAAGGAACATCTCGATTGTTCTATTTTCACTTGCGGGTGCTACAAGGGTCTCACACCACATCTGTGCTGAGGGTGTAGATAGTCACATGGTGGGGTAAAGAAAAAAGGTGATGTAAAATCAGTGCAAATAGATATCAAGCCTCTTCTTCAAGCGTTTGTGATTTGAAGGGCAGCTATGTCGACCAAACCCTGCCCAGCTGCCTCGCATGCCGCCGACAGACAGACCTACAATTGGGGCTACAGTATGTGTGTCATTAGTGCCCAGCCAGATGTGAAACACTGACTGTCCTGTGACTGCGGCACATTCCCAGAATAACTCCCCTAAAGCTCATTACACAAAATAATGTTTAATAACCTCTGTCATGGAAAAGCTACCCAAATGAAATGCACCAAAGCAGGATAAAAGCAACAACAAAAAAGAAAAGGAAGCAAAGTTGGGATGAGACAAAGTTAGAGGTTGAGATGGCTCATATAATGAGTCCAGCTGCAGAGGAGAGCAGAGATTCAAGGTCTGTGCAATTACCCAATCTGATCGTAGACAAAAGAGTTGACTGGCTTCAGGCTCAGGTGCAAAGATTAGTAGGTGAGACAGAAAGAGGTTACATGCATGCAAGCCAAACCCTGTGATCCAGCATCAACCTGTCTCTCCACAACAAATCATGCCAGTGCTGGTCAGTGGGGAATTAATCCTGAGTAATAGCTGTTTGGACACAGACACCCTATTCTTGCATGAAATTCCAAGGCAAAGACAGTCTTCTGCATGTCACAGCATATACGGAGCTTAGAGGTGATTCCTGTGGTGATGGACCGATAGTTCAGTTACCTCCTCCCCCTAAAAATGATTTAGCAAGATATTATTCAGCTCCATCCATGCAGCTTGTGAATCATGCACCCAGCAGCAATAAATGCGGATTACAAAGCGCTTTCGGTGAGAAACAAAGATTCCCCCCTTTTTCACCGTGTGCTCCAACTCTTCATAATAGATGCCACTCGTCGCCCATACCTTGGATGTGACGAAGTTAATGCAACAAATTAACCAGTGTTTTCATGGGCAGATATAGCTCAGCGTATTATTGTGTGTACCTCTTCACCTCACGGCCAAAGCGCACCGGACGAGAAATACAAAAGCATTCCCACAGACAGGAGGCGGTTCGCAAGCATCCCGCTGCTCCAGTTCGCCACCTGGTCCTCAAACATCTCCTCTCTCCTCCTCCTCCTGGTCCTCCACCTCCAGCGTCCGTCCTCTGCGGCGAGCGCCCGCCGGATCCCGCTCCGCCGCCGGCGTCTCCCACCACTTCAGGTGACCCGTCCGCCCTCCTCAAACCCGGGGCCTGTCCAGTGGATAAGTTGCTGAAGTTTCGTTCGTAAATAATACATTGGATCAATCCTACACTCGTGTGTGCGGGTGAACAGGAAACTGAAAGCGGTCCGCAGTCTCGTCGTGTTGTCCAGGGGCTGGGTGGAGGTGGGGGGTTGGTGGTGGCGGTGGTGGTGGTGGAGGGAGAGCGGCGTTGAATGGGGAAATTAAGAAATGCGCCTATCGCTCCCGCTCCGCTCAGTCCACCATCCTCACCGTGTGGCGCAGGGCGGCGCGCGCACTTTGCTAAAGGTTTGACATTTAGCTGTTGGCGGTGAACTGCATTCATTCAACAGAGCCGCTCGGACGACACGCACACCCAGATGAGTCTCAATCTGAAGACACTGCTGCTAGAGGATGGATAATGGAAAGTCTTCCATCCCCCTGGTCAAACTGAGCAAATTCGCCTCTCTGCTGATAATTGTCGGGAGAAAAGTCAGAGCTGAGCAGACTGCAGGACGACCTCTGCTGGGTGTACAGGACAAGACAGAACTACATGTGAAGCAGGTTGAATTTTTGACAGGCCTACTGGCCTGGTTCACCCAGTTGTGTGGATTAATATTCAAAGGGCACACAAATGAACAGTGCTTTACCTCTACTGACAGCTATGTATGTCTATCCTGAGGGGTGACAGTAATTATCGAATAGTGTGGTTACAACTGTGGCTGTTGTACCTCTTCTTAACCACAAGATGGCAGCCCACACCCAGAAAATCACCAGGGTAACGCGTGCCAATTGCAGATCGAGATTCAGCGCCCAGTCTTGCCATGTTATTCACCCAGGCAGACCCCAGATTTTACCATAAAGAGCCTCACTGGAAAAGAATTTTGTATTTCACCTCTAGCAGCTGTTCTGGAGGTTTCACTCACATCACATGAGCTTCATCAGTGGATTGAGTGTTCCCAGTCGTTGTGGAGTTGCAGATTTTCACATTTCCTATGTATTACCCATGTTTGGAGCTGAAACACATCGGATTAATCAACTGACATATAATCAAGGCATAACAATTTATCAAGCACAAATACCAAAACATCTCTGATTGTTCAGATCTATGGAATTACTGCTTTTCACTGCTTTGCATGGATGCAAATTAGGAATCTTTATCACCATTTTATACACTAAAGGGTTAATCAAAAAAAAAAAAAAATCAAACGTGTCCCATATTGTGAATATATTGTCAAATAATCATTATTCTCTAGGAGTTTGAGGATTACTGGAGTAAGATGTGCCAGAGCTACTAGACTAAGTAGTGTACAAATTGCACTATTATCAGTCAGATTTGTTGTCCAGTTAATGTCCATATGAGAAAAGCAAGAAAAAGAAAGACACCTGTGTGAATGTGAATGATGGAAGAAGAGTCCGAGTCAGAAAAAGCTGCATCAATAGATTTTTTTAATTCAAAGTGAATCTTAACAATAATACACCATAAAGTCTTATTTTGACACTCACCAAAAGAGTCACCTGGAAAACCCGCTTAATGTGACAAAGTAGAGAAGGCTTGGTCACACCTAAATCACTGAGAACTAGAGAGGAAACACTATCGCAAACTGTAAAGAGACATCACATCCATAGAGTTAGTTTTCCCAGTCCTCATACTGTAAATATTGCACAGTGCAATTGCTACATGGCAAACTAGTGTAGCACAAAATAAAAAAGCAAATGAAATAAAAATGAAAAGAAAAAAAGCCACAAAAATTCTACAGGTATTAAAACAGTAACAGTTTAGATTTCATAATCAAGTCTATCTGATGAGCAATCTAAACAGATGATTCCATAACTTGCAGTGTGAATTAACTCTGAAATTGATAAGATGACCAGAAAACTGAAAATAAGAGCTCGACTCAAACAAACCTCATCAAATCAAATCAAAGAGTAACACAGTAGCACATTTAGACTAATACAGACCCTGAATTAACATATCTAAAGGATAATACCGCAGCAGAGGATTTTTTTTTTCTGATATCAAAGTCATAACTTTAATAGTAATAGTAATAATTTTACAAACGACTGTTTTATCTGTTAAATGTTACATGAATCCTCAAAAAAAGTTACCCATAAACCAAGGTGTCAATTGTGTGAAAAATGAAAAACAGTTTCAAGATTTCTCTCCTCTTGCATCCATTCTTTTCCTAAACAAATATGGGAGAGTTTATGCAGGCGCATTGCTGGTGAATACCTTTGGAGGAATCAAAACACAGATTACATTTCACATGCTTATTATCGGGGAACTATTTCAAGCACTGATCTGCCAAGTTCATGCCTTGTCATCATAAGCTTTCTTTCCCAAAAAAAAAAAAAAAAAAAAGATACTCGAGTATGATCAGTAAAGCATACAGGAAGCATACAGGTAAGAAAAAAAAGCTATCAAAAAACATATAATCATATCATATGTCAGTGTTTAAATGGTGGAGTATTGCACTCATGACTGACTGTGCAGAGAAACCACAATAATCTCCTTGACAGAGTAGTTTCTGTCCAGAACACATAATAAATATCCAGATACACTAGTCCTGGATATAAAACAATGGCTCCTCTGATTTTAAAAAGCCAGCGTTGTCAGACTGTGCTCTGGTTTACTCCCGCTCGGCTTCAACTTGCACGATGGAAAAGCTGCTCTGAGCAGACAGCTTCTAGGCAGACAAAATGAAGCAACTTAGGTGTACATGCAAGGTAAATGTAAAGCATGGAGATTATCTAAGAACACTTGGTGGTGCAATGACCGCACAATGTAAAGTATTGCATCTGCTGTTCAGCCAGAGTGACTATCCAAAGATCCTTGAGTGTCATATCATTCAAAGAGTACGCGAGTGTCTGTGTGTCTATGTGTGTTTTATTGGTGTGTTATCACAGAGAGGCTTTGGTGGTGGCTACCTGTGACGAGAGGAGAACCACCACCATGTACGTGTCCTCTGTCGTGTCTACGAGCTGAGCAGAGGAGTACGAGTCTCTGGAATGACACTGTGATGATGCGTGTTTGCTTTTTTAAAATTCTTGGTTGAGTGGCTGTTAAAGGACTGTCTACATGGTTAACGGACTGTAATTGGACTCTATGCCTTCCTCCTCAAATAAACGATGGTGAGGAATCACCATGTTGAATCCTCACTTTCTGAATCTCAAGGCACATACACAGTGCTGCTCACACTGTCTCAATTTCAGTAAGGAACACATAACAATGGCCACAGTTTTGCACTGACAAAACATCATTTTGATATGAGACACTCATAAAGGGGAGAGCGATCCAAACACAAGGCAGTTTAGAATAACAAATTGTGAAACTGATATTCCAGCCAGATATAACATTGAACAGATAAAAAGGTTGCAATAAATATTTGTTAAAAATCTATTTAACAGTAAAACAAGTTGTAAAACATTATTTTGGAACAGAAACATTGGGCTAAATTTACTTTTTGGACACACAGTCTAATCACCCAAACCCTTACAAGCCTAACTACCTGTATGCTTAGTGGCGAGTGTGTGACTGGTGGAAACATTACAGAAGCTTTTCGATGAACACAATGGACTTTTTTTTTCTCTGGCATCTCACAGTGCTCCTGTAACACACTAAAGAGTACTGGTAGTATGTCGTATTACGTACAATGAAAAAGTTAAATCAATCCTGCAAGCTACAGCTTTAGATGTGTACAAAACATCAATATGAAAACATACAAAAATTAAGTTACATCGATACATCATTTATATGCAGTGATGAGCCCGAAAGGTTAATAAGGATAAAATACTGATGCAAAAACACACACCCCGAGAAACAACAAATGCAACTAATGTTCATCATCAGCAATACAGTAGTTACAATGACACTCCAAATATGAACGCAAAACACAAAAATCAAAACCACTTCTATTTCAGATAATTAGGGACCTATACAAAAATAGCAACGCTAGGTTTAAACTCAGAGAAATCACCTAATTTCACAGCTATTGAAGTGGCAATCATCATATAGCAGCTTATCTATGATACATTCAAGAAAGAAATGATACGACTTATTAATTGCCCAATAAGCTAGACAAAACCTCGGCCGTTTTTAAATACAATTTTTTTTTGTTTGTTTGTTTGTTTTAATTTAACCCCATTCTACAACTACAGTATAACTGAGGTCTATGCAAACAGAATAGCTACCTTGCTCAGGAAATGAATTACAGTCTTTGGTGCTGCACAAGCAACTTCATTTGAAAATTAAAGACAAAAAAAATTACACACATAACTAGTAAAATGAACAGAAAAAAAAATGCACACACAGCATATCTACATATATATAGACTGGTGCTACCATCATATATATGTATATATCCTCCCTGACGGAATGTATAAAATAAGCAGTTGACACCGATAAGCCTTAAGCCTTTAACAAATGGTATAATGTAAAGGGAAAAAGTTAACTTTGTCACACATGCATAAATGAGAGAATTGCACACAATTAACTCACACCTTATCAAGCATCTGTACTAAATAGTCTAGCTCTATAATATATGTCCATATATGTGTGTATATCAAATACTGCATGGTTTGCTCAGGCTTAGAAGATTCCATACCATTAATTTGCATTTTTTCCTTACCTAATCAAAGCCATGCCCACCACACTTCTAAACATCTAAGAAACAAAGTGAAAACACTCAAAATGAAAATACGAAGACAAAAAAGAAAAAAAAAAATCAACGACTATTTAGATTGTATTGCAGTTTCATCAAACAGTACAAATACTGTTAGTAATAAGAGTTTCACTAAATAGAAAGTGATTATCAAATATTAAGCAATACTCAGTACTTGCACTTTGTACACTAGTTCATTCGGGAGAGGGAGAACGAAAAAGAAAAAACGAACATTTTTAATGAAACAGCAAGCATTCGCAACAGCAAAGCATGCTGTTCTTCTTGAAAGAACAGAAGAGTAACTCACTACACACTGAAATATACACTGACTCCAAAAAATAAGCACCGCTATCCGCGATACATCACATCCATGCAGGCTATGCATGGACATATACACATGTGCATATATATACTCACACATAGGATGCATCGACTGATTGGAATTTCAAGTGCTGCAGTCCAGTACATTAATATTCATGTATATAGTCATATATAAGTAGTAACATTAACAACCTCAAATATGTAAGGCACTATGGCTGGGGACAGTTATACAATGCAGCGAGTCTTGTGACACAAACAATAAGAGCAAAGTCTATGCATCTTTCCGTTTACATTTTTGCTCATGCAAGACCACATGCAGCGTGAGGAACAACCCTATTTAAATCGGTTAATTGACTTGACATTGCTAACACCAAAAGACACCAAAAAGGTACAAATACTTCAAACGCAGTACAACATACACTGTGGACAACATGTGCATCTGTCAATCTAGAGCTAGAGACTGGGATGGCTTTACAAATATGGATGTGTCTTGCACACGTAAGAAGGCAATATAGAAAAATAGCTGGGATCAGGGGTGCAAAGTCTAACTATTCAACACCACCCCAATTATTTACCTGTTTTGAGGAGTATTCGTAGAAGATCCAATGCAAAGATATATCAAATGTGCAAAACACATTAAGTGTGAGTTTAACTACCCATTCATTCTTTCATTCAATCATTCATACATTGTTTCCTTCTTAATTTTTGCCCAAATCATCTCCACCATTGGAACTCTTATTTTAAAGCTTGAAGTTCAATTACACCCAAGTCTACATGATTCAAAAAATAGCTTGCTTTCTCTGTGGTTGTGCCATGGTTTTGGAAATGAAAACCATGTTGTTTGTGGTTTAAGATAGAATTCGCCCTGCTAACTTAGCCCTCAGGTGGTATGAAGGGTACCTGGGCAACCATGCTCAGATGTAAGGGTACTGGTTTATTTTGGTAGGGCTGAGAGGGAAACTGGCGTAGGCGGGCGAGGCGATGTAAGAGTGCGGGGGAAAGAGGGGCTTGAATTGGCCCTGGGGGTGCAAGGTGGGGGAGGGCAGCAGCCGGGGGTTGATGCCCACTGTGACCTGATGCACGATGCCTGCCGGGTGGGAGATGCTGTAGGTGGGCTGGAGGACGGGGCGAGAGGCTCCAGGGGAAGCCAGGAGGTGGGCCACGGGTGCGGCTGTGACCAGTGGACCAGACGGGGGGTAGGACAGTAAGGTGGGCTGGGAGTGCGGGTGGCCCCCAAGGTGGGGGTGGGGGCCTGTAGTGTGGTTTGGGCTGCTGTGGGACAGGGTGAATGTGTGCCCGTGCATGGTGGGAGGGATATAGGCCTGTGGTCTCCGGTGGGCAAAGTTGCCATTCCATTCTTGATGGCAGGAACCGAAATGCTGCACCTGAAGCAGAGAAGAAGAAAATCTGGCTGATCAGTCACCCATTTTCACCAACACCAGAGCTAATCTTTAAGAGCCACTAGATACTGTTGTTTTCCTTGTTTTTGTCTGTCTATTTTGTGTCTCCAATCAGTCATTATTAATCATCACATTCATCTTAGTTTGGGTGTATAACACTACAATATTCTGTTCATTTACTTTGTGTTACTGGCAATACAATAAGCAAGAAGTACTGCAGTAAAATGACTTCACCTTTAAACACACTTGTAAATGTTCACCAACTGCGAGTAATTTTGAGCGTAGCTGCAACATTTGTTAGCGACAAATCACATGAATTAAGTCCCATCTACAGTTTGAAGTGTGCTCTTGGCTGCTGCTCTGCCACAAAACGGAAGTATTTGCAATTCAAATGCTGTGCTCTTTATCACCTAAATGCAGAGTGTAGTCAAAACCACTTCTGTCATTTTAGAAACTGGACTATCTGGTACATTTTTCCAACTTCTTCATACTCCAAAAAAGGGGGCAGGTACAAGATACAATGCTTTAACATGACAATGGTATAAAATGGGACTTCCCACAAGCAGACACTGACAATTGTTTTCATTTTATTGCTGCAATCTTAAATATATTTTGCCATCCTCAATCGTCTAAAATTCTCTCTAGCCATACAAATGCTTTTACTGTACTGTATTTTCTGCCTGATCAGACTCTCTGTTTCCACAATAAGTAGAATATAACAAGTTGGGTATGTTTACATACTTTGTGTGTTTGTAGTTGTGTACTACATGTACATGACTGCATGTGCTCACCTGCCCAAAGCCTATGGGCTGCTGTTGCTGGGGCTGGAATGCAGGGGTGATCTTCTGTGGCCTGTTGAGGAGGGGAGTGGAGTGGTGATGTTGTCGCCCAGGAATGCCTCGCCCTTTGGATTGGCATGACGACTCTAAGACTGAAGTAGGGAGGTCGTGTTAAGAGGGGCAAAAAGAGAAACACAGAGAGGTGGAAATGACATGTCAATGCAGATGCTTTAGTGACCAACTTATCACCCACATTATAAATAACAGGCAAAAAAAAGAGATGGGATCCAACCACAACCGCAGAAATGGCAACATTTGTGGCAGGAGGCTTTGTAGACTTGTCAGTGATTTCAGCTGTTTGATCAGTCCCAAACCTCTAAACATAGTGACATCTGTCCTCTGAATATGATCTAGAAGATTATAAATAGAAATGTTTGGGAGATCTGGGAGGGGGGTTTGTAACTAAGCTTGTTCGTAGAGCTTATAGTGGGGTCAGACCATCAGCTATAAATACACCCGGTAGCACTAGAATAGCTAGCTGTGCCCTTTTATGTGAGGCTTTAGATGCAATAGTTTGAGGGTTGGGGAGGGAGATGCCTTTGACATGAAAGGTGATATGACTCTATGATTTTCTCTGAGGATTTACAGTTGAACCTCCCACTTTAAAAGACCTATTAAAAGGGGCAGTCTTAAATGACAATGTCACTGAAAAAGACAGCGATGTCCTGCTGACCACAGCTGTTATAAAGCCTACATACAGCATGCGTAACTCCATTTTAATACCTGAACGAAATATTCAGCAAACGTGTACTCGTTTATGGCGGCCAAAATATGGTTACATTTTCTGGTTGACATCCATGCTTTGAATATTTTATTCAGGGCATTAAACATTTTCAGGGCAATTACGCATGTCTTATGTAGCTTTACAAAGTGCACATTCACACACATACAGGGGCTCTCAGAGTCAGTGTTGACAGCAAACAAATATCCACTCCAGAGATCAGAGCAGATATGTCAGGGCAGGTCACCCATAATCACCTGTGAGAACCTCTGTGGCCTACTAAGACAGTGTAATCCCAGGCCATGTGACCTGTGGAGCAGACAGCAGCAGTGGTGACTGGATCTTTGAGCAAGCATGACCTAGTCTTCTGGGTGGATAACACCATGAGAGTGGACTTCAGACATATAGCAGCTGGAAAAGGTGCCTTGTCGTCTGCTTTATTCAGTCATTTACGTTCTGAGGGAACCTGGGTCTATTCATTATAATGTCAACTCAAGTCAGACTTAAAATAAGGAACATACTAAATGTGTTACCAGTGCATCATACGTCCAGTTTTACCTGTGTTGCCAGGTGTTTCAGTGACAGCAGGGTTGTTGATGTTGTTCTGCACCCTCATTGGAGGCACCACAACAGTACGAACTGTTGGCTTGCTGGGCTCAGTCTCCGGGGCAACGCAGGCGACGCGGGGCTCACAGTTCTGGTTGCTGTCGGCGATGTAGCGCCGCTCCGTGAAGGGACTGTTGCTATGGCCGGAGGCATCTGAGGCAGGCGAGCTGTCCACAGTGTCACAACCACTTTCCTGTTCGTCATCTGACATACTGCAAGAGGGCAACCAGTGAGGAGGGGGAGTTACAAATGTCTCTTTTGTCGCGGTGTGTAGCAACTAATGTAGCAACCGAGCCAAACATTTGTAGAAGCTTTGCTTGAATTAGCTGCATTCACCATACCTGTTTGGGTGTTTGCAGGGCGAGGTGCTGGACTGGGGCTGAGGCTGAAGAGCTGGTGCTGAGCGTGCTGTCTGGACTGCTGAGGGAACAGACTCTCTCCATGCTGACAGTGCTCTGACAAGCCTCACAATCTGCACTACCCTTACATCTGCGTTTCAGAAAGAGAGAAAAATAAAAGCCAATGAGACGCTGGTATTTTAGAATCAAGTCAGAAACATGATTTGAGGGAACCTTGGTACTCACTCCCCCATCGAGTGTCTTTGTGCGCTCTCCTCCTCGTCGCTGCTGATACTGATGACACTAACCGTCGGGCTGGCTAGGTCAGAGATCACCATGGCCTGCCGCTGCTCCTGAGAAACTGAGAGCTCCTCACAGTCTGGCTCCACCTTACAGCAGTTCTCATCGTCCTCCTCCACCTGCTCTGTTCCTTGCTCCTCTCCAGCAGCGTGCCCTTCCTCTGGGCATCGGGCTTTCTCCTCCTCTACCTCCTCCACATTCTTTGCTGTATCGGCCATCTTTGGGGACTGGCATGCTAAATTTTGGATGTTCGTGTTTTGGGAGAAGTTGCTGCCCCTATGGAAGAAAAAAAATTACCATAATCAGAAAGGGGAATTGTCTGAGTGAATACACGTGTCTTAAAGGCATAAGGCAAAGCCCATGTATCATACCTGTTCACACAAGGCTTGGCTCTCTTATTGGCAGCTGGCTGAGGCCACACCACATGTGCAATGCCTATGTTGATCGGCTGGTGGGTGGACATGGTCATTTGGTTGGTTAAGAATGGCTGAGGGTGTGCAATCATGGAGCTGTAATGGTTACCATGGGGACGCACTTTCCTGCATTAAGAAAACAGAACATTGCAAATTGAGCCAAAAGCCTTTCGCACCATTACTGACAAAATGGTCTCAGTCACTGGTCCCAAAGGACATGTATGAGTCATCGATCATTAGCATTCAGGGGAGCGAGCGTGCTGTATGCTGTATCAGAGCAGTACAGCTACTCCCCAGGGTGTGCATAGGGAAGGTAATAAAGCACTAATAAATAGTGTTTTATAAAATACAATGTATTTGAACTATAAAGACACATATCATGGCAGGATATGGACAATGTATCAAAAAAGATATTGTGCTGGAACTGCCTGAAACAGACAAGGAAAGTGCTTACCCCCAGTCACCCAATCTCTGTGAACCTGGCACAGTATCAGATGCCAAAGTTGTTGGTGGTGGTGGCACTGATGTCACCTGCTGCCAAGTGGGCACCAAGATCTGCTGTGCACGGTTGGACCAGGCCTGTTGGAAGTTCAGAGAAACAAACCACTTAGATCTAGTACTTTTTTGGTCAGTAATGCTTTCATCAGTACATCAAAAATCAAATCTGAACTTAATTAACACACACAACACGAACATGAGTGCTCGTATTAGTGGGTTTTTTTTGTTGTTGTTCCAAATGACAAAAAATAAAAATTACATGATAAATAATTACCAGATGACCTTTACTGCCATCATTCCTATCCTTGCTACTCCCTTACCTGTGTGATGACTCCAGGTCTGATTTGGATGGGCTGGATGGGGGGTGCTTGAGTGACCAGAGGCACAGAAGCCTCCATTCGAACAGAGTAGCCTGCTGGTTTAGCCGTGTTGGTGGGGATTCCTGCATGGACAATGGACAGGGAATTATTTGATATTAAGTCTAACCACCAGAAAGAATAGTAAACAAGTGAAATAAATATTTACACAACCCACCTTGAATGGTTGGGGGACAAAGAATGAGTGCCTGCTGAAATGAATCGTTGCATCCAAACTGACCACTTCCTGTCTGCAGCGTTATCCCAGGGTGCATCACTGAGGGGGCTGATGGGGGTAACCCCTAAAAAAGGAAAAGGGGATATGACTGGACCATTCTGAGGTATTAAAATGATGCCATGCCTCATCACTACCAGTAGATGGCGACATTTATGTCAAGAGCAGTCTGTTTTTCAGCCAGACAGAGCCCAGTAACATGTCTTGTACTGAGAGATTAGTCATTTAACTTTAGACAAAACCCTGGCCTCTCATCTGAAAGACGATGGCTCACATGGCTCATCTGTGTTAGATCACCATTAACCTATAGCATATGGCTGATCTAATCCAGAGGACAGTCAAGGCACTGGATCAAATCATATTCAAGGGGCACATGCTTACTAATCAACTCCCAGGAAAAATGAAGTCACCATGACTATAAGGATTCTGATAGGCAAAGGAAATTATTGAATGTGCATTGATCAATACTTTGATCTCGTTCAAGTGCTGCTTGATCTGTTAATACTGCATATGATCGGACATTTTAAGATGAACACTCATAGATCGACTGGCAAATCTTTTGTGGATAACCGTCTCCATGGGACCAATTTCAATCAACTTGATTTGATTTTTTTTAAAAAGCTGGATCACTAAAGGGTTGTCAAACAACGTTCAACTTACTCTTGGAGACAGGCCTGAGGGATAAACAAAGAACAGTCGAGCATGTGCCTCTGCTTCACCACTCACACTGCTCTCGTGCCTGGCTATAATCACATTTATTGAATAACGAGAACTAGGCCTATATTGTTCTGCCACAGCTCCTGCATGTAGCCCAGCCCCCATACACATGATCGTAAACACAAAGCAGCCTTTCAGAGGATAATACTAAAAAAGCCACAATGTTTTCCTGTAAATCCTCCTGAACAAGAAAGATTTACCATTTACTATGCTGCCCAATGGAAATTATAGATAGTTTTATTGTGCATGGCATGTGTGTTGCTTCATCGGGTTTAAATTCTGAATGGGAATCAAAGAGCCTTCTGAAATTATTCTTACTTTTGTTGTGATGAAACACACATGTAGTTCCCATTATACTGTATAACAAGTAATGTGTCACAATCGGTCATCTTTTCACGTTTCGTCCTCAGCACAGTGGCTTTTGAATAGACTTTGAGATGTTTTGCATTATAAAGATCCAATGGCAAAAAGAAAAAGGGTCAGCTCCTTTTTTTCTCCTCGGCAACAACACTGATTTGCACCGTTGCCATGACCTCAGAAACATGACGTGATTTTGTTGCCATGACAGCAGTGCCAAGACGCAATAAGAAAGGCAAGTCAGCATACACGAACGCAATAAATGCGAGGAAATTGTCTACATGATCAGTCTTCACAGGAGCAGATGAACTGAACAACACACTGCACGGCAATAACCTACACTGTCATTATTCCATCACTAAAATATTCTGATCATTTTTTTCAATTTCCATTCTAGGAAACAGAAAAATTGACAACGTAATTTATGTAAACATGTAGTCTTGTTGGTTGGTTCCTTTGTTTACAAAGGGTTCAATTTGCTGATCTAATGATTACTGTTTGTAAGAGTAATAAAACTCTGCACTGCATGCTGATGAAAATGGCAGATGATGATGCAAACACATCCTGAACGACTTACTTGAGTGTGGACACCAGTCATCTTGCTGAAGGGGTGGTTGACTGAGGCAGCGGCGGTTGTGGTCACAGGCCTGACAAAAGGACCTTTATTTCTGTTGGCCACCTCATATGCATTGGGACGAGTCCAGCAAACATCCATGATGTGGAAACACGACTTAACACTGCAGGTGGAAGAGACACATGGAGAGTTCAAGCTATGTGGCAAGGTCAAAAATGACGATAGGGCCTGACAATCTGAGGCAAAGCAGACTCACTGGTTGCTATGGGGAAAGTCAAGCAGGTGTTGCATTGTCACAAAGGGGTGGCTGAGAGCTTCGGCAGGGGCAATCCTCTCCTCTGCATCGATCAACAGCATCTTCTTCAGCAGGCCCACAAACTCCCGGCGGTCTGCCTTCTCCGCTAGCAAGTCGCTACCTTCCAGATTCATCACCAAGTTCACCTGGAATACAAACATTTTACTGTTAAAACTTCTTGTTAAAATAACTGTTCAAATAAAGAATAACATATTTAAAAAGAAAAAAAAGGATCAATATGCTCGGTGTATGAATAGTCAAAGGATTATTCTGATTCTTATTTCCTAAGAATAATAAACCATTATTCATCATGAGTAATGAATTCACAAGAATCTCCTCTGACTTACAAAAGTACAGACCTACACAAGCAGTAATGGCTGCCTGGGGAATTTCCACCTGTGGTCTATTTTTACAGAGAATAGTAAGTGAAACCTGAACCTTCATTTTTTAATTTAGCATTTAACTGGACGGAAGTTAAGTTTACAAGGTAGTCTTTTCTTTCCCTGTAATAAGATGTGTGTGCTCTTTTCTGTTCATACAGACTTCCTCTGGTAAAGACCTAGTAGCCTACATCCTCTAAACATTTGATGTTGAACTTCCTCTGAAGTCCTTAAGCACAATGTGGTCTGAGCAGCTGAACATACGTGCGCTATGTCATCCAAACAGCTGAAGATGTACTTCCTTGCTTCCTTTGATTTCATTCCTGTCTCTGTCTCGTGCTCATCTGTTGACTAAAGAAAAGGAAACTGTTTAGTGAAGACACAGGAACTGAATTCAGTAAAGCAGTTGATATAAATATATATATAGACAGGTTCATTCTTGCTCTGTTGGAACCTCATGCTCCCAAAATGTATTGCATCTGCCAATAAATTTACTTTATTTTGAGTTCCTCCCACTGGACTTCCAGGTAGTATTTCACTGTCTAACTTGTACATGAAACAACACACCTCTACCAACGCAGCCACATGCACTGTTTTAATGCAGGGTAAATGTCTGAATGCAGCCTCAGAGTTTGTTTCAGGAAAGGTATCATTGCTTCTTTATTAGCAACTGCAGTCTTTGTTTGACCGGAAGGAGGAAAAAAATATTTGTTGATTGAGTAGAGCTGACGGACAATTTTCACCATTAGGTTTTAGTGAAGCAAAACAAGGGCAAATGTTAGTTGTTTTGAAGTAGTTGTAATAAGCCATTTTTTAGGTGTGTAAATACTGCTCACCTTTAGTCTCCATGCTGCATACGGTGAGTCAGACTCTCTGCAAAAGAACCGTGCTGTCTTTGTCCCCGCATTCAATAAATGTTCTCCTGGCAAACCTTGTGTCTGAGAAATGTAGCGAATCTGTTGGACATAAGGAGGGAAGGGAGGAAGAAAAGAGAACATGAACAGAAGAAGAAAAAGGCAATTCTTGCTGATTTAAAGCGTAATAAAAAAAGTTCTGTAGTACCACTTTGTATTAAATGTTCAACATTTGTCTTCATTTCAAAATGTCACTTCAAAAATTAATGCTGTTTTTTCTCACTGTTATTGGTAATTTCTCAGTTATTGAAGCACTTTATTTTGGCACATTCTTATGTACTGATAATAATTTACAAAGTCATTCACAGTGACATCACCCCATCAAGTCCCTCAGAACTAAAGTTAATGGATGTGTGGATATGTGTACGAATGTGTACATAATGGGGACGGGCTATAGACACCTTAAAGATGTCACATTCCTGACAAATAACCAGACTCAAGGCCTTGCACTGAGTGAGTGTAGCTTGTGTTTATGATCTCTGAAAGGTGTCAGGGTCTTTTCATATAAACTCTGATAACAACGTTCCTATGGTCTCAATGCCAAATGCTTTGCTTGGTAATGATGCTTGTCACTCAGATGCTGTGGAGCAAGAATGTCACACACAGGTTTATGAGAGGAGACTAGTGAGAAGCCTGGCTGACGTCAATCACACCCAAGTGTAAAGGACAACCACCATTAGAGATTCAGCGCTGCTGAGAAGCAGAGAGAGAGAGAGGAGACACACATTGGTATAACGGTGAGGATCATGAAGAAGTCATTGGACATATTCACATTTAACAGATAATAGTTTAGCTCAATAATACTAAGGTCTATCTCTCCCACTCATTTTGAAATATGTGGATAGATGTAAGGCAGATAAAGCTCATGTCCACCCTGCAGCTACAACATAGTGTTTCTAAAATTTCTAAGAGAGAAATGTTCTATCAGATAAAAGGGAGAGGCTAAAAATCCCATGAAGGCGTAGGTGGAACCCTCAATATTTTATGTATTTACACTGTATATACTATATATGCTATAACACTCACTCTTTGTCAATAAGAAGTAACATCCGCACGACTACATTTACGCATCTAACCCTCTGATGCATTATTTTACTTATTATATATTATTAATATATTAATGGTGGCACAGTTTGTGAAACCAGCAAACAACGACGGAGACGGCTCCTCTTTATGAAGAATCTGTGGCCAGATAAACATGAATGAATGTGTTTGAGAGTCTGTGGGGGAGTTTGAGTTTTAAGAAGTGATTTGTATCTAAAAAGTGAACCACAGAGACTGAAAATGATTTTGCTGTACGCATCTCCTGTTGATGCTCATGTTGCTCTCTCTAGCCAGTGTGATGCTTGAGCACTAGCTTATATTAGTTTGTTGCTGAGGCGTAAATACTGCAGTGTGTGTCTGCGTGTGGGTGGGACTTATGTTCATGTTAGTGGGCTACAGATGAGGTTATGATAAAGAAATTCATTAAATGGGATTATGTTGGTATGAACGATGACTGTAACCTCATTTGTTGGGGTTTTCAATGGGATGGTGGAGAACCATTTACACACTCAAGGCACACTAAGATCCAAGTATCATAAAACACATTGTGTCACTGTCATTTCTTCCTTTTGAATCACGTTCCTTTAGTCATTTCCCCAGTACACACTGATTAACATTAACCAAAACTGCTTCTCTCTCTCATTTTCTCTTGCATATACTATTACTGCACTGTCAGTTCCAACAAACTTTACCCTGAAAGTCCACTGACTTAAGTATTTTCCTTTCAAGTCCACAGCATAGCTGTATGTAGATCAGTAACATCATGTGAACAGCAACAGACACAAACAAAAAACAAAGCCTGTGTGTGTGTGTGTGTGTGTGTGTGTGGGTGGGTGGGAAAATTCTTGTGACGGGAAAACCCTTATTTTTCCTGGAAGGCGTGTCTCTGCAGAGATCTTGCAAACCAGTGAGATCACTGGTGCAAAGCTACCGCTTCACAAAACAACTATCTAGCTAGCCTGGGCCTGCTACAGAGCAGACAGGAAGCAAACGCAGTCTTTATTTTATGACAGTCCTGATAACAATACACGCCATAAAAGATGCATTTCAGTGCAATCCCCCTCACTGTAATACATAAAAGTACAGCTCAGTTTAGAATAATGTACCCACACCCTCCTACATACCCAGTTTACAAAGAATCCCTTCCACATTAGTGACATTAGGGTATAGTTTGTACCAGCTGACAAACAGGAAAATTCCTTCCGGAGCCATGACACTTTTAACTCCCACTAACCCAAATCCCTTTTGCCTCCACTGACCCTGCCTACATCCTCTTACTTTTACAGATCCTCCACATTGCTAGATAGGCTGGGCCCCAAAGAAAAAAATCAGTATGCACACATTACAATGGTCTCTGCAATAGCGAACATTGACCCCTATGGTTGCACCACTCATACTGTGCCTGAGAAAACAAGAGATAGAGAGTGACGGCATCAGAGATCACAAGACAAAAACATGGGGGAGTATAGAATCATACATGCCTACAGCACCTGGGCTAATCATAGCCATACATAATGAGACGCTGTCTGAGTGGTGAGGTTGTCACATCAAAGAGGTGAGCGGCCTCCTGCTGCACTAGTGAAGTAGAAGGTGGTGTGACTGGAGGATGAGGTGAAGAGAGGGGAGAGCAGGAGGAAGGGAGGAGGAAGAGTCAGAGTTATAAATACAATATGCTGTGTGGGATGGAACAAGACCCCATGCAGAAAGATAAGAAGAAGAAAAGGGGGAAGACGGGGGTGGCAGGAGCTCAGTCAGCTCCAACCAGATCACCCTGTGGCCCCTGGATGACACCTCACACCAGCAGTCAGCTGCCTAGCTGTTTACTGACATACAGTCAGTTGGCTGCTTATTTTAGGTGCTAAAAATTTACAAGCTTCCTATTTTTATGTTCTGTTTTACACATTTTATACATACATACATATATATATATATATATATATATATATATGTGTGTGTGTGTGTGTGTGTGTGTATATATGTATATATACATATATATATACATATATATATATGTATATATACATATATATATACACGAACACACACACACACACACACACACACACAAACACATATTTTATATATATATATCAGACTAGTAAAAGAGTGAGTGCCAATTTCTGATTATCCATGTCCTCAACCTTTCAAACTCATTTTGTTTCACGTTCAATGATTGATACAGCAAGAAATGAATATACTAAAACTGCTGGTATGGATGCTAGAAACAAAAGGATGTCCATAAGCATCAGGTAATTTTGTCATCAAACATGTTTGAATAGAACTGATGATGGTTTGCTACTGTTACATCATTTGACTTCTTAAAGCAATTTTATGTCATTTTATATCACATTTTCCTGTCACCATTAGAGCTGTGGGTGACTGTGAGAGACAGAAAATGGGCAGACAAGTATGAGTTGTGTTCTTGGTGCTATTCAGTTTCTTTGAAATCATAATGACTGATGATGATTTATCTGAAAGAACTTTAATTGTCTATATATTCATAGTACTTTCCTTCATTATGAGATTAAAGGCTCCAGAAATCACTAGAGACCAAAATGAAAGTCATGACATTTTTTTTCATTAGTGCTCTGCTCTCGCGCTGGCTGGTTTTCCTATTCACTGGGCTATTCCATGACCAAATGGAGAACCTTCGTGTCTGTGGGCAGGCTTGCCAGACAAAGACATGTGTTTCCCATATGGGGGAGGGTGTGAAAGCAGAGTTTATTCACATACGAACTCCTGTCAAAAATCGCAGGGATTTTGTCAATTTGTCAAGCCACAGGGGCTACAGTGGGGATCCTCCAGGATGTGCTTCTGCCTTACTTACATAACCGTTCTGCTAAAAACAGGCCTGGGTGGTAACCAGTCATCCCAGAGAACACACACAGCTTAGAATTCACTGCAGGTATTTCAATCAAAGGACAATAACAGATAGTAACATGATAAGCGCAAGAGCCAATAAGCTGAAGTGATTTAACTCATGATTTCTCTCCATGGATTACTCACACCCTCTGCCACCATCCACCTCCAGTGTTTACACTGTGTTTGGATTCAAATGCAGTCTTCCATTTGCATACAGTAGGCTTTGATTTTTATCTGATAAATACCACATTCCATAGGTTGCCTGTCAATTCTTATCTCGCTTTTTATTTCATTGTCTCTCACACTGCCTGTATACTCCAACTTTATCCCATCTGCCCTCGTCACCCCATCAGCTCCGAGCAGTCCCTTACTAAATTAAGGAGGCTCCCCCCAGATATCTCTAAAGCTGCTTTGCGACATGCTGACTGGCTCCTGCAAAAACAGATTCATCATATTTAGACTGGTGCTGCTGCACTCAAGTCAAATCTCTTTCGGAGGTGTTGAGTTATCTCTCCTGTCTCAGTCTTGGTGGGGATGAAAAATGATGCCAGACTATAAAAATACTTTGGTATGAGTGCAACTTGCACTGGGGCTGGGTGCTGTAACATAGGGTGCTGCATAGGACAGAGCAGGATCTGACTGAGGCTCTTTTGGCAGGCTTTGAGTAGATAGCGCTCCGGGGCAGGGGAAAGCCGCTCAACATAAGCCCAGATCAGGCTAGTCCTGGGAAGACACTATCAGGACTCCACTGGGAGGGGGCAGGCATTCAGCAGCTCTTAACAGGCATACCATCAATCACAAGAACATGCCTTTTTGCTCACTGCCACAGACGTCAGCGGATACAATCCTCGGGGTAGGTACGTCACCAAGGAACCAGTAAATACTGCCCTAATTTGTTCCTGTAAGTCACTTGAGCCCACTGTCTCCCTCTTCATTCAAACCATCCATGCATAATTAGCACAAAAGTTGTTCTTTGTCGAAACCTCAGAAGTTTCCTCTCCCTCCCATCTATCCATGCCATCCTTGTACAGAAAATCCCTTCAGTACCCTTAAGACAGCATTAGGCCTAGTTCTCACTCAGATTAAAATAACAGATTTTTTCCAACTGTACACACTGTGATAATGTTGCATTCTTGTCCTAGCTTCAAGCCATCTGGCCTAAACTCTGCTGCTGAATGTTCCTACTGCCTTTGTCAGCCTCTCTTTCCAACTGACTCTTTGCAACATTTCTTTTGGGAGATTTAGTCTGAAGTAGCCATGGATCACAGATCCCACAAACTTGAACAGCAGGAGCCATGTCTGAGTCAGTAACCTGAAGGCAAGCCTGTAATAGAAAACTGGATTGCATGCAAACTCAAAAACAAACACACAGAACCCTCTCCTCT
>BRZM01000796.1:0-28537 GCA_033238685.1 Lates japonicus
TAAAATGAGTAAAGTAACTCTGTTGCAATGATCTATCTATGCAAAACGATTTTTAAAAATAATTGGCTCAATAAAAGCTACCATTCTTCAGTGATACTCTGCAGCCTTACAGCGTCTCATC
The DNA here is from genome assembly GCA_033238685.1 of Lates japonicus. NCBI lineage: Eukaryota > Metazoa > Chordata > Actinopteri > Centropomidae > Lates > Lates japonicus. The sequence goes on from BRZM01000796.1 coordinate 122, forward strand.
TCAGCTCTCACTCATTTTGTACATAATCTCCACGAACATCTCATATTGAATAACGACTAAACCACTGAAACAGACCCCGTCCTCCTCTCGGACTTGGTGCGTTTGGGTGACACATCCATCACCCTTTTACTCCCCCCTTTTTCCTTCCATGAATTGGTGATTGTTCCCCTGGTCTGATGCTGAAGGCTATTGTCTGTCAGCTGGAGCTCCAGCCTGCTCTGGTACTGAAAGGACCGGATGAACCTGGACACGGACACCCAGTCCCGCTGTGCCCCGACACCTCACTTTACACTCACACACACACACACACACACACACAGGCTATACAGGCTCCTCATCTTTTCTTTAACCAGTAAGTTTTGGGACGACAATCGTGTCCAATTTGTTCCAGGTCAACAATGTAGATCGGCCTAATAACACACACACGGTCTTTTGCATATAAGACTGTACATTTTTTTAAAAAAGGAAAAAAGATGGAGTGTATATATATATATTAAAATCAAGTCATTGGCATCTGTAATTGACTTACTCCCAAACCAAGATTAGAGAAAGGCCCATTTAAAACTAAAAATGACACTGTATTGTTAGAAAATTGCAGTTAATGTTCTAAATAGAGGTGTGTTATTGTTATGATCGGGGGTTTCTGACGGAAAAACCTTATGAAAAATCATAATATATTCATATATCATAGTTTAACCAAACAAGGCTATTTGGTGTATATGTGAAAATGTTTAGGTATAATTGTCAGCATCTTTAATTTTTAGTTTCTGTGTGGATGAATAAAACTGGATTTGAGTTTTTTTCTCTTTTTTTTCAGGACAAATCATGTCCATTAAATGTTTTAATGTTTTTGAATGAGAGGAAACTCAGCTCACAAAGACTCACATGCACTTTAGTCCTAATTGTAAAATATGTATTTAGCAGATATATATATATATATATATCACAGTGATTGGCCTAATATGTGACACATCTAAAAAGCGTCAGCTTAGTAAAGCTTGCCTGCAGTGACACGCCTCCTTTTTGTACCCATGCACTTAACAAAAGGTCAGGGATTGACTGGGGCCTGGGTGTCCTTATCAATTTAACCTCCATTTACAAAGCCATAGGATGGATTACCCGGGATGCCAGCCTCCCCCGAGCTCAAAAACAGCCCCGACCATGAGGAAAGTCCGCACTGTAGGGAGAGGGGGTGGTGGTGGTGGAGGGACAGCGGTGGGACAGGCAGGTGCAAAAGCTGGCCAGACTGGAGGCTGAGTGGAGTAGAGCCAAACGTGTTCCTCGACTGCCATCTAGAGGAAACTTAAGGAAGAGACATGACCCCAACTTTTGTCTTTCCAAACTGCTCCCTTTCATGTCAAGTGCCTCTGAAATGGAAGGCAAAGAGGATCAAAATTCATGGTGTTTGACTTTTCTAGTAGCCCGTTGAAAAGTTCAAAGTTCAATTTTTTCTGGCTGCTGCATTACATATGTTACGTATACACATCTCAGCCTGGTATATACATATGGTGTCTATGGTATACATGTAGTGTGTTTGAATAATATTTGGCTGCTCAACATGAGTTTGTGCTGATGGAGCTGTCAGTGTTTCCAGCAGAGTGTTTTCTAAGTGGTTTTAGCCTGCTAGTGAGAGCTCTGTTTGGCCACAGTTTACAGCAGACAGCCAAACTGTCCCATCAGTGCTCCAACTGAAGCTCTGTTTGAGTTGGGACTTCTCTGTTAAATCTTCCTTGCGCTCTAGTTAATGTCGGAGCAGGCACGAACATACATATAAAGGCTTGCACCGCGGGGACAACTGCTGGCCAGTGAAGTGATGCCGCCCCACACACATACGCATATAGTGTATACACACTGTACAGGGCGCACTCATTAAAGTTTCATTGCATGAAAGTCAAATGATGTTGGAACACTGAACCGGCTTCTCCATTTAGTGCTAGATCAAGGATTCAGACGCCAGAGAGTGTAATGGAACCCCTGATCCCTGGTTAATTTTTCAAAACTGATACCCTGAGTTTGACTGAGGCCACAGAGGAGCCAAGTGACTGACTGGTGTGTGTGTGTGTGTGTGTGAGAGAGAGAGAGCGAGAGAGAGATGGTGGAGCCTCTGGTGGTGGTGGTGAGGAGGAGGAGGGGGCATAATGGTGTCCGCTGTAGCGCGGCCTTTTAGAGTTTAACTATCCCTATTGTGGAGAGCAGGGGCAGGGGGGCGAGGAAGAGGATGGCAAGCAGGCAACAGAGAAGGTTTCACTGTAAATGGACAGTAAAATGCTTACGGCAACTAGGCCTGGATCCACCATTAAATCATTGCAGGAGGAGAGGGGTATGCCGGTATGTTACATGCCATAAGCAATAACTTTTTCATTTCCTCACTTTGTAGCCACTCGTATGTCCCAAAACGGTTTCAGCCTGATTTCAGGTCAATATGAGCGTATATGTAGCCATTATCTAGGGTCACTGGAGTCGATTTGCAATTCCGCCAGCTTAGTAGTTAGATGGAGATACATCCAACATTCACAGCCTTATTAGCTAATAGAGCCTGGAGGTAAAAAATGCACTTTGGGAGAAAATGACTGGATCTAAACTCACTTTATAAAAGCCTGTACATTGTATAAGTCAAAGGGCCCCTAGAATATTAATTGCAAGGCGAATAAATAAATGGAATATACAAAAACACAGGCAGACAACATGCTGTATTCTGTGCATTTACATTTAAGTAACATGCCACCATACTATATGAGAAGCCAAATTATAGTCTCCTCATTTTGAATTTTCCATTGCCCACTTGCTTCCTTACATATTCAGCTCCCTTTATCCAACTGAAAGGTTTTACTTGTCATAGCTGCTCTTGGATGGAGATTAACCATCTGGAAAAATGGGAGAAAGTTTAATGAAATTCCTGTTTCAAATCCACCCTTTGCAAATCATTGTCTTATGAGAGCATCTACTTAAGAGGTTCATGTAAGATGTACCTTGCTAGTTAATAACTGGCTCAGGGCTCCAGAGGCCCTCAGCTGAAGCCGGCTGTTTTGTCCGACCACTTTTTCTATTTTTAATAGGTTCCCGTACATGAGTCGGTTGTGGAGCATCTTTAAAGCACCTCTTTAAAAACGGCCCCTGTCCCGAGGTGGCCTCCAAAACACATGTATTATTGAAGCATGCACCGGCTTTGTCCTCCACACTCCCTTCACTCAGTCCAGTTCAGCAAGCAGCAGCAGCTGCGCAGCTCCCATAAGAGCCAGGCGAGGGGAAAAAAAAACACAGCCCGAGTGTTCGGAGCTCAGAGACCAGATGTATGACTATGAAGGTGGATGAAAGAGGAGCAGTCACAGGTCAAAGCATCAAATATCCTTCACAAGTTCACATTGTTACTGAAGGTAAGATTTTTTTGCAGTGAGGTGATTCATTCTGCCACATCACAAAGAATTGAGCAATATCAGAAAATGTTAAAACTATATCTCAATGATTCCTTTTCAGCCAAGATTTTAAACAACATACATAAAACGCTGAATATGAATACATTTTTAGGGCTATACAGTATGATATGAAAATTGAAAAGAATATTTTAATTTCACCAATATACTGCTGTTTTAATCCAACATCAAATCTTTGGTCAGTCAGTATCTCCCTGACTGCTTTACACACAGACTCACTCACACACACACACACACACAATCAAAATTGAATGTGCAGTAGGACAGATTTGAGAGAGGGCAAAGGGAGAGGCTGAGAGCTGTGTAAATGGTCAATTGGCTTAACTCAGTGGTGTCTGTTCTTGGTGTGACGGTGTCAGTGGGCAATGTGCAAATGTGCACTCTTTTGATTTCCCTGATGTAATCCTCTCCGGCATACTGGTGGCCTATAAAGCCCCCGAGGAAGAGAGATGACTGAGATGCTGGAAAGTGTTTGTTCTGGGATTAAGATATCACTTCCTCACATTTGTTCTTTCAAATGTCAAATGCATGCATGCAGAGTGCAAACACTGAATATATGAGTATGAATGCACACAGGAATATTCTTGCACACTTTATACATACTATCTTTGTGGGTCTGTGCTTGTGCAGTATGTAGCTATCTCATTATGTTATACTGCCATCTAGTGATCTATAAAAACCCACATCCACCTGAAAAAAGCAGGTCTTTACCAGACTGTAGACCTTTTGCAACATTAAGCATGTAATGCATGCACAGCTATTGGCCTACTGTGGTGTTACTGAGAAACAGTAGCAACAAGTCTTATATTGAATATAGTAATATCACATGTCACATGAATCTGTCTCTCTTTTTTGGCAAGCTTATTAATCGGAGAAGCCCAAAACGAAACGCTGCAATGTTGATGGTTTATGAGTGTCATGAGTATTTATCATTAGAAATATTTTCATTAGGTGAGATTTGATAATTAAATATTCTACCGTTACAGCATGATTGCCACTGGCGATACTGGAATCAGTCTGTGACACCACAACACAACACCACAAGTCAAATGCTGTGACTGTCATTGACATTGTTAGCTGGGACTATGCTATCAAATCATAATATGATACAATAGAGTAAGATACCACTTTCTGCTATTACCGATAGGACTTTAAATGCACCCATGGGAGTCCTCCGCCTTTTACTATTGACTGAAGCACCACAGAATTTATTTAACACCATAACAAATAAACTGCAAAATGAACTCCGTCAACAGCCTTAACTAACTGCTCTGTGAAATCATCATAATATCCCTCTCCTCTCACAAATACCACCACTGTGACAAATACGTTGAAATAAATAAATAGCCAAAATATGGACTATATTGTATGACATCAAATTATGATTGAAGGAATCCCACATCATGCTTTGTTCATTGTGTACAATAACATTTTCGAGACTTACTTATTGCTATAAATTTTTGACAAATACAGACGGCTGGAATTATTTTCATCATTGCCTTGATGTGCATCACTATGCAAACAGGAGTCGTGCAATAATCAAAAGAAACATCTTACCTTAACCACAAGGGGTCATCATGAGCTCAAGGTTTTAAATGTGACTTAATTCATGAAATGATAAGATAGAAATGAAAGAGAAACTGAAGGTCAAACATCAAAAGAGCAAAAGCATCTGGTATGCTTTCATTACAAATGCATTACATGAAAAACTATTATATGTATATCCTTATACATTCACTCTCAACACACACAGCCTTTCCTGGTGTCTATGTAAGCTGCTGATGGCATTCATGGCTTCCAGATCCATTCCAGTAGTTACACGTGTGTATGTGTGTGTGTCAAGTCAAGTGTACAATGAATTACAAATGGTGTATACAGAAGCTTTAAGGTCACTGACACCCCCCCCCCCCTCTCCATCTATGCCTACTTCTCATTGTGTAGTGAAATTATACCCGTGGCATGTTCTCTGCATTTCTCACTACAAAATTGCTTTGGATGAAACTCAGGAGCATTTGAAGTGCAGCGGAGAAGCTAATCAAGCAGCAAGTGAACGGCAACAAAGCAAAAGAGGCTTCAAGCAGCTGCCACTGCTGTGGGTGAGAAAAAAAAACAACAACAAGAGGAGTCCACAGCTTGGAAACCAGTCTAGTGTAAGTTATCAGGGAGAAGGAGACAGGGGGGAGGAGGAGGGACGGATGGGAAACAGATGGAAGGACTGAGTGAAAGAGAGAGCTGTAGCTATTTTTTTTTTGTCATTTTTCATGGTGACTTAACTCAAACTGAAGAAGAATGTGGATTTGAGAGACATTTATGACTATTGTACTGACATTATATCCTCCATTAATAATGTGTTTTCTATCATGCGACCACAACCCATCACCCTGTCTTTTTTGCTGCACTGCATATGCAAACTTTCAGTTGCTACAACATAATATGTCTGCTCTGGGAAGCAACAACATACAGCACGCATGAGTATCTGTGCAGGTGAACTTTTGCCCTCTAATTCCACCTCCCCGAGGAGTCACTATACATAAACAGTATACAGTATCAATGCTCTCTGAGTCTGGTTTTTTTCATAAACAAAAGTTATAAAAATACTGAAGTGCTCAATTGTCAGAGTGCCAACATTTGATCCATCTGACCTCAATTAGTGTGAGTGAGTATTTCTGAACAAAATAAATGATGAAGTGAAATACGGAACAATAATTACTTTCTTTACCAAGAGAAATTCATATTATTTAAATGTGCAACAGTAAATACTGCAATTAAGGTTATTAATATTTATCACGCTAACACTGACTAAACCTGTAATACTTGAACGTAACTTAAACTTTATCTAGACTTTTACCCCACCCCGTATTTATTCAGAGCATATTATTATAATTGCTGGTTTAATGTCTTAATCTTTTTATGATTTGTGTATATTAATGTTTGCTTTAATATTTGTTGTAAACAATCCTATTGTACCTCTCTGTATTTTCTTAATATAGGTTGGATGAAAAAATGAATGAATTCTCTTGTCTATATAATTTGATCCATTTATCTCTCAGTATAAGCTTGATGATCTGTTCATGTAGTCTGTTTTCTAGACCATTAATAAAGTCTTTTTATATTTTCACTTCTGTCCTTAGCCATTTTTTCTTGGTATCCTACAATTTTCACAATATAGAACCTGACTTTGACCTTCCAATTTGACCACATTTACCTGCTGGGGCATCAGAGCCAGGCTTTTCTACCTTTTGTGTTTCCGTCAGGGTCTTATTCTCCTCTTTACATACATGCAGTTACACTAACTGATCACTAGGTGGAAGCAGTGTTTAGCTCAAGCTGTGCCTCTTCAGGTCTTTTTACTCAAAACTCTGCTGCCTTCCAATAAATTATGGAGAAAACCAAATACTTACCTTTCATCACGTCTGTTCTGAGGTTTTGTTACTCTTTAAACAAATCTACACCATACTAAGTGGAGTGAAAACACTGTGGCAGTGTGTGTCTGTACAGTATGTGAGTGGAAGGGTAGGGTTTCATGGGCATCTATGTCTCAGGTCACTTGGTGTTTATTGTTGTCATAGGATCATATAAAACAGTTCATGTCTATCAGCAGATGCATTAATTTATACTTGCCTTCCTTTTCTCTTCTATTTACAGATTGGTTGCTATGGTTACAAGCTTCCCATCTCAGGTGCAGGAAATGCATGTGAGAGGCCACAACCTCCTTCTTTTCTTTTCTTTTTTCCTTTTAGGGTGACTTTTAGAGGATGGTAAGGGAAATGTGTGTGATAAAATAATTATGTTTGCATCTGACTGAACAATCACACAGTCAGGGGTATTAAAGTAGATTTCCACAAATTACAAACTGTACCATTTACTGCAGCCTACAATGTTCCTTGTATGCAAAGTTTGTCTTCAGAAGTCTTTAAAAAGCATTTAGTCCTTGCCAACATTAAAGTGCACACACACACACACACACACACACACACACACACACACACACACACAATGTGTGCTGAGTCAACGGTCTGGCAGGTTGAACTCGTTAGTGTGTTTAGCTGGAAACAGATGAACCTGCACTGTACACACTATGACAGGCAGGCCCAGTGTGTACAATCAACATTAATAGTGATTGATCAAAATTAGTAAGAAGTTCCCTTGATCTACTGCTGGGGTGGCACAGACAAGCCCAGAGCAGGATACGGATTAGTTCCATAACATTTTATTCCTTAAAACAACAAACAAATGTTAAATAAAGGTGTGTAATGGTGTACAAGGTTAAAGGTTCAAGACCCATCTTTTGTTCTTTTTTATATCAGTGTTGTCACCCCTTTCTATGAAGTAAAACATTTAGAGCAGGAAGATAAAGTTCATAATGATTTTTTTTAATTTAAGTCATAATTGTTTCTGATACAAATCCATTTATCCTTTCATTTGTCTTAAAGAAGGCTACCAAAGCACCAACCTGATGAGCCTAAATTCACTGTAATAACATGCAGACCGGCTGACAGCGACTTCTGGCATTACACCTTTAAGTGCTATGATATAAAGTGGACAAAGCAAACACCAGTAACTAATGAGTGACAGAGAAATGTGATGTGAACATAACCAGTCAAAATTAAGCAGCAGACTATAACGCGAAACTGTATGAACAACATTATTAATGACCATTAGTGTATCAACAGTTCAAAGGTCTAAGGAATCATTTATCCCTTGTCATATTCAACTGTTCATTAACACAAAAACGAAACTTTAAAAGGAAACTAAATTTACTACTCTGAGGATTTAATGATCATATCCACCATAGTAACGGCTATTTAAAATCACAGTCTATTGGTGGAATTTGAGTTGTAATAACATTTTGAAGTTAACAAAACTGTTTCCTGTACCACCAACTCTAGGAGTCCCAACAATAGCATTTAATTAATTAAAGGGTATTATGATCAAAAAAGATTAAAAACAAACCAAAAAGTAAAAAATAAATAGTTGCCTCACAAACTGTACATCTTCTTGTGTATATGTTACTGTAATATCAGATACTACTAACAGTAATGAAAGGGTGACTAAACTGAATAATGGACTAGTTTTACAACAATTTATCTGGGTGTCACTGTACTGCGAGTTGATATAACATCAAGTAAAAGGCTAGATAGGCTGAGCATAAAATACAGCGCACTATGAAAATCTTGTGCATGATTTAATCTGCCCTTTGGCGTTCAGAGTGAACACCCAGTGAAAGCATAAAGAACCGTGTAGTTAATCTTTACGGTGGACAGATTTAATGGAACGGTATCAAGTGACAATAGCTGGAAAAGCCATTGGAGTGAACCTAATGCGATCAGAATAGCCCGTGTCTGTCTCCCATCTAGGAATTTACAGTAGGGGGAAAAGCCCAGGTGAGCCTTTCTTAACCCCAAGTACACAAAGACACACAGACACACACACATAAACACACACACACACACACACACAAGCAAGTGTAGAAACACACATTCAAATACTTCAGCCCTTTCCCCTTTACCTTTTACAACAACACATGCTCAAACACACACACTTCAGGCTCCATAAAATTATCTATATAGGTTTCACAGCAAAAAGTCTTTAAAAAGTCATAAAAGTAAAAAAAAAAAAAAGTTTATAAGATATTATTATGGAGGTGTAAGTGCTAAATAATATATTTGTCAACAATTATCACCAGAGAAGTTATAAGGACTTTGTTTTAAGTCCTCCTGTGGGCACCCATAACCACTTAAAGCTGGTCTATAAACAGACAATGAATGACAACATGGTAAAAAAAAATAGCTGTAATAATTTCTATATGTCTTCAAATGAATCTATAATTGCTCACAAACATTGTACATGAATAAACACTTTAAAATGTCCTTAGATCTATGTACAACTACATTATAGTGTGTTTATTAACTGTTACTGGTAAATAGGGGGGCGTAAAGTAAAGTGTTACCATTTTCACTGCTGTACTGTTTAAATTAAATGTGTATTACTGAAGCCAAAGCAGTTAAACATTTCACTCCAACTGTACTCTTCATTTGTTGATATGTCTCTCCTTGTCTCAGGACTTGGTCTGCCAGGTGACCTTTCACTCGAGCAAAGGGCACCCGCGGTGTACGTATGTGTGTGTGTTTTGTAACAGTACGCGTCCAGCACACAGGGAGTGCATTAATGCTCATACTCCCCTGGCCATCCCTCTCTCTCTCTCTCTCTTTTTTTTTACCGTAACCCTACCCCGCGCCCCCCCCCCCCCCCCCCCCCCTCCTCCTCGCTCCCCAAGCCCCCTACTGTTTTATCCTGTTTTATGGGACACACCTGATACACCAAAAATGCGTAATGGCCAAGGACAGGCTGAAATCGATGTGCTCATCAATAAACATGCCACTGTGTTTGACCTCAAAGCACCATAAAATTAAACAGAAACCAAAAGAAGAGGCTTTACATGTTAGACTTGCCTGTATTCTGAGATTTGCAAGAATTGCTAACAGCACCGTGAACCGCTGACCATTCTATTAAGTTTTTAAAAATTAATTTTATATGCAGTCCTGTTATTTACAATAAGGTTCACAATATTGATTAGTCGTAGGCCAGTCAAGTAATTTAAAGTCCAAATGTGTAATTGTGGACTGAACAAATTACAATTCTTTTTACTAATCAAATAGTTTAAAGCATTTAGTTTGTTCCAGCTGATCATAATTGCTGATGTAAACAACCAATTTTGGAGTGTTTACAGGTTCTCAACCTGTGTTTTAAATTTTTGGTGCTTGGGCTTGTTAGCATTCAGACTGGCTTTAACGTTTATATTTTACTCAGAGCTTCACTTGTGTCTGAGCTTCCCCCAAAATACAGGGGTTGATTTTGGGTGAGAACGACAAGTGTTGTAGCACAAACCACCATCATAGCACTGATGAACTTTGATTTTGTTCTTCTATCTGCCTGGGTGTTCTTTCATAGTTCTTGGCTTGGACATGTGTACACTGTCAGCTATTCTTGTATGTCTGTCAGTGTGACCGTATCAGCCAAAAACAGACAGTCTGTGAGCCATTTTCAGTTATGTTTGAATCCATGTTATATTTAGGTCCAGCCCAAAACTCTCTCTACTCAGCACACATTTTCCACCCTGCTTTGGATATTTTTTTATACACACAAATCACTAATCTTTATAAGGTAGGTAATTCACATGTTTTAATGCATTTACATTAATGCCAATATGAATTTCTGTGTTATGGAAAAACAAAAAAATATATATAATTATATTCTGTACATGTGTTATGTTTGATGCCACAAAATCACAACTTAGCTTGGTTAAATATTTCAAGCTAGAAGTTAAATTACGTGTATTTTGGTATGTTACCTTTTAGAGCAAGATGTTTGCTGTCCAGCTTCTCCTCCTCCTGGCAATGCAATTGTGGCTCTTACATTATCCAGCCATGGTTTTTACATTATCAAAGAGGAATGTCAGTATTAAACATGTTATTCTCATTCCACATGACAGTTTCATCTGTGTTGATAAATAGTCTGCTGTTACCTACAACCACAGGGGAGGGAAGAGTTTGTCCTTCTCACTAACTGTTAACTGAAGTTATTGATGTACAGCTCAGTTCAGATTCAGTAAAAGTGAATATGATAAACACATTGGGCCAAAGGAGTGGCGACTGCCACATGCTATATGACACATCAGTTTTTTTAAAAGTAAAAGCACAGGCTTTCATTTAAAACTAAAACACATGGAGGTTTAAATAAAGCGGTACACACGCTTTTGTGTTGCTGTGGGAGCCTACAGTGAGCAATTAACGATAGTAATGGTGCAACCAGTTTAGATTTCTTTGTGTCGTTCAACTCACTTTCCACTTTGCAGTCGTAGTATATCAGTAATGTTAATCCCAGCTGTTTCACTAACCTGCCTGCACAGACACCAACACTCTCTAAGCAACAAGTGGCATGAATCGTTAACTGTTCACACTTAGTGTCATTGTTTGTCTCAGAAATATTTGTTGTGTACTGTACTATGATCCTCACAGCCACTCAACCTTTCATTTTTCCCAGTTTCCCAGTTAACTGGGACAAAGCCTGGAATCACAGCACTGTCACTTGCTACACATCTTGCCTATAAAATAATTTGAGTTGTCTTAAGACCTATAGATCTGATCTTTAAACTGGAGGTTTGATAAACCATCCGTGACCCAGAGGACCTGAGTTCAATCCTCTCTGTTCTGCTGAAGTTTCCTTGAGCAATATTGTGAATATCTACCAGCTCTGGGGCTGCTGCTATAAAAGTTTGACCTCTGACCTCCCTGAAGGGGGTCTAAGTGAAAAGAGAATTTCCCCACTGGGACCAATAATGCATCACATTATAACTATCATCACTGTACCTGACATTTCTACTGCAAGTGTTAACATCACTTAACAAAAGGTCCCTGGTTAATTGAATGAGTATCTGGTACTGATCATATCATGATATTAGGAGAAAAACTTTTGGTGCATCAAATAAGTTAAAGGATGACATGTTCATTCACTGAGATGAGACAATTTTTCAAACACCTCTCAATAAAATAATTTTAGATAATGCCAGAAAATGAAATGCATTAAGATTCACTTAAACACTGTTGCAAAAAAAACCGACATTCTGGAGATACAAGATATTTTACCTGACAACAGTGATCCAACACGCGATTTGTCACTCACTGGTCATTGTTATCAGATATGATCACCCACTGTCCTAGCGGTGATTATTTATCAGTCTTTCCTGCTGTTAATATGTCTACTGTTTCAATGAAGCGGAGCATCATTATCACGTTTATCGATAGGCTCTTGCATAAAATCTAAGTTAATAATTGTAGCCTAACCAGTTCAGCTATACTGAAAATACTTGCATTTTAATGCACGTTTCTGTTACTATTTATTCTAGAGATGCTGACAGAATAATCAATCCTTAATTAATATAACGCGACAACATAGATGCCTTCATGTGACTGTGCTGCTCTGCCTTATTTATTTATTTTTAGCTCTATTTTTTGCCCGATTAAAAAGAAAACGACCTGCCAGCTGCAAATAATTGCAGCAGGAAAAAAAAAGAAAGAAAAAAGAAAGAAAAAAAATTGGTGATGACGGCGCCATAGATTTAATTCTATTAGCGCAACTAAATATAAGAAACTTAAAAATCAAATTCCATCTGCTGGACCAAACCCGAAAACTAGGAGAATTTCTTTCGCTGCCATTTTTGCAACAAAAAACATTTTTAAGAATGAAAATTGTTGTCATTTATTTATAACATGCAAATAAAATAGCGTAGTAAAATGTGAATGTAATGCAATAATAGCTGCTATAACCTGCGCTAGCCATGCGGATACATAGAGTCCCTGTATTTAATATGAAATCCTCGCATTGTTTACTCTTTTTTTTTTAATCGATACGGAAAACAAATAACATCAAACCTCTATCATTTACTAAAATAGGATGAAAATGTGTGTAAAGCGCACTCTGTGCTAATGATTGTGCAGTGATGTAATTATAATGACAATAATTACTCCCTGATTAGGCCTATCAAAGACAGATCTCAGGTCAGAACAATTTAACTCTTACAAACCGTTTGCTGCATGATCTATAAAAGTGAATGGACGTGATTTTTACAAGGCCAGGACTCAACATTCTCTCCTGATTGCTTCATGATTTTTGACCTGAGGCACAGTGGGATTAACTTCTTTTCTACAAGACTGTTTGCCTAAAGTTGTTGAACACTTGACGTTTAATATCCGCAACATCCTCACCCCTTGGTGAATTGACAGGCGATTAAATAGCCTGCAGATGAATCTGTGCGAGAAACCACGACGAGTTCACACCTGTCTAACTGTTTATCCGGACTCCTCTGCTGCTTTCAGAGGGCCATTATTCCAGTAAGCCTGCTTGGCAGAATCAAATCAGCGTTTATATCCAGCGCGCCTTGTTAGGCCTCTTCTTCAACACTGGCGGATTTTCCTAACATCTTCTGCCCAAACAACGTTTAATAGCCGCCCTCCCCCTGCGGTGGGCACACATGGCGCACTCACAATGCCAGTTCAAGTTCACAATCCGAGCCTTATGGGAAACAGGAGAGGGTGAAAGTACGAGGAGACGAAAATCACAGCTCTTTGTGAGGTTACAGAGTTGGTTTGGGGAGAGACCAACTTTTCCGTGTTATGTCTCCTCACAAGCCGCTGTTATAGGCTCGCTTTTGAGCAGACCCATATGCACCGAAGCCCTCGTTAATTAGAAAGCTTGGGGGCTTTCGAGCTGCACGTGTGATTGACCTTCTTGCGCCAGAAGCTCCTGCACACAACAAGGTGCGCATTTAAGAGTCGGGGGTGGGGGGGCGGTTCACACACTCTTTGTCTGCACTTTTCATATTCACACCCCCATTAGAGCCGCCCAGGCCTCTAAGACAATTTATTACTCAAATATAATAATCCTTCCACGCATTAGAAGAAAATAGCGCTCCACCCATTTGTACGTGAACCAGAACAACAACAAACCACGTTTGTTTTGCTGACACAACAAATCTTTGAAGTCGCCATTACTGTGAATTATGGTTTCGCAATTATGCAAATTTGCTGCTTTCCACAAACACTCCGGGTACACCACACGACAGCTGTGAAATGAATAATGCTACAATAAACTGCACAAAGATAACGATAGAAATGTGGCACAGAAGCATGCCGGTATACTGCCATTACTGCGATAAGAGGAAGACACAGATGCATAGAAAAGTAGTAGGAGGAGAGTGTTGAAGTTACTAATGAAAGAATGAAAGGCAGAAAAGTCGCTGTTTTAGGTTTATTCTACAAGTGGGGCAGCAGAGGTGGTGGTGGTGTTTGGGGGGGGGGGGGGGGGGGGGGGGGGGGGCGGGGGGGGGGGTGTTCAAAAAAAAGGTGTTTTTTCTTTCCCCCCCCGTTTCCCCCTTTTTTTTTTTCCCCCCCCCCCCCCCCCCCCCCCCCCTCTCCCTTTCTCTCTCCCTCTCTGCCAAACACTACGGCACTTTTGTTCTCCTCAGCCGAGCGCGGAGAGATAAGGTGTCATCACTTGAACATCAAGGTTTCCCGGTTGGGAAAGCACGTATAAATTTCGCCCAGCTTTGCCTATAATGGCCACACGCCACATGCTTCAGTCTCTTGACTTGTGTTGTTTTTACAAAGTACTGGATTGAGTGTCGATATTTTTCTTTTCTCTCTCTCTCTGTCTCTCATTTTGTCATTTTAACATCAGCGATGATGACTCAGGTGAACTTTGACCTCAAGTCATCATTTATAGAAAAAAAAAAAAAAAACCTCACATGCTCATAAAAAGCCAAAAATTAAATTCAGAAACGCAATAATTCAACCTGTATTTAAAACCCTCTCCTTTAATAAACCAGTTTAAGAATACTAAAATAAGTTCCCTAGCTTAAAAAAGGCCATAACATTGGTGTGCTGCTCACTGCATATTTTCTTCTTCTTTTCACATATTCCCAGACCTTTAGCTTCTTTAGACTCAGTTCTTACATTTCAGTTTTAACTGCAAAAGCCAAGGACACAAACCTGGAACAGACTTGTGGGGAATGGGAAGAGACAGATAGTTATCCTCCTTAACGACTTCCCTTGCAGCATTTATGATTAGATGGTAGATAATCCCGGGATATCGACCCGTGGACGCCGGCGGACTGCCCACACATAAAGGACAATATTCCCTTTCTCAGAGCAGGCATACGTGTCAAAGGCTAAGAGCTCTTTTTTTCTTGGTAATGCTATCTGATTCTACATTTCCCTAACGTTATTAAGGAAACTGGCGGTTCAGTGCACATTCACAAGCCAGAGGAAACAGTGAAGCATGGATTTGAGCCAGTTATAGTTTGTGTCTACAACATATGTGCATTTCTTTCAAAGTGAGATTTGTTAAAATAGAATCATAAAAAAAAAATCATCAGTTCAAAGTAAATGCACACACAATATCCAGCAAACAAACGTCCTGTGATTGTGTCAAAATTAATATTTGCCCGAAGCTGCTCTAAAACATTTAGAATGTGGGAATATTTGCTTTGTTTAAATATATATATTTTTACAATGTCACCCAGCTCGAGTGGTTTAAAAACATGTGACGAGGTGACCCGCAGGAGAGAAACTACACAGACTGGTTTGCTGCAAAAATGTCAAGAATCATTCAGAACCAAAGAAATCCTCGATTTTAATCCATGTAGTTGTTTTTCTTTTATTGTAAAGGGTATATGAAACTATAGGTGAATCGTTTTATGTTTCATCATTTATCGCAAAGTTTACATGCAGTCTCTTTCCAAATGAAAATGCAAATAATAATAATAATAATAATGATATCAAGAGATTAAGATATTGCATCGTATCACGGCTCTTATAAGACACTTGAGAATTTCATACCCCATCACCTCCCCCCATCCCACTCAAAAAAAAAAAAAAAAGAAAAAAGAAAAAAAAGAATTGCTTATGGCTCTCTTGGAAAACCCTATGTAAACAAAAAGGCGATGGGGTACCTTTAATTCGGTGCCTATAGAGTCTGTTGATATATCTAAACCCCTAAAATAACAACGGTAATAGTAACAAGAATTAAGACATTTTATTGTTATTGTTTTCAACAATATAACATGTTACGTTATTACATTCCGGTAAAATACTTTTTTATTTTTTTCTTCTTCCTTCCTTTCTCTCTCTTCTTCCTCTTTTTTTTTTTTTTTTTTTTTTTCCCCACCTAAACCGACCTAGATCCACCTCACCTTTTGTCTGCACCACCACTGCAAAAATGATCCGGTTTAACAAGCCATATAATCTCAAATCTAATTCATCTTTCGAGTTATATTGTCCTTAGGTGAATTTAAGAGAAAATATGCCAGTAAGGTGAGAAAATGGCTGTAAGTATATTTCGAAAATGTCTTAAGTGCTCTGCCTTGACACTTCTTTCTAGAAAATCCCCGAAACAAGCGGAAGTTTAATCTGGGGATAAGTGGAGGTATCTGCGGCCACTGGCAGATTTTTCCCCACTTGTTTAAAAAGACTTAAAAGGCTGAATATGAGACTAAATTATTTGTTATGGTGGCTGTTTTCGCAGTGTTCCAGTCTGTCTGCCTTGCACCTTTGCCACAAGTGCTTGAAGCTCGTCTCACGCCACCTTGAAAATTACTTTTTCAGGGAAAAAAAAGGAAACAAAACGAAATAAAACGGTGCTCTCTGTCCCCCCTTCTGTGCCGTTTTTTTTAAGAGCCAAGGTCCACTAGATTAGAAGACATAGGGTTCAGTATGGTGTCGTGGTGCAACGAGTGGTGATGGTGCACCGAGTCTGCACCGCTCGGTACCGGGATGGCGCTGGGTCCCGGCGGGGGCGCGAGGCCGTGCAGGGACGGTAAACCGGTGTTTGAGCCGAGGAGCAGAGCCGGACTCGGAGACGTGTGATCCGGTGTCCCCGAGGGCGTTTTATCGTCATCCGAGCTCCCCAATAGAGTTTTATTTCCATTCATGGAAGAAGTCAATGGGTTGTGACTATTGCTGTTGGAGTTCTCGTTGTTTTCTCTGCGAATGGAAAACAAAATCACATTTTAGTCTGGTGTAAGTACATAAAAACTGGTGCAACATACTACTAGTACAGCAAGGAAGGAAATATGTAAGAAATGATCAAGTTATGAAACTTTTAAAAACTAGCTACAGTCCTGGTTACACTAAATTTAAATTGGAGGACCAAATATGCAAAGTACAAAAAATGTAAATAAACAGTTTAAATAGTTGAACAAAAACCCTAAGACCTACACACACACACACACACACACACACACACACACACACACTAAGCAAAAATACTGTTGTCCGTGCTACTGTGTGCACTGGGATATTAATTAGGTTGCGCCATATTAACAATAGCCGTAATACGCCTCATTCAAGTATAAATGCTTAGTCTAATGATTTATTAATGCATCAATCAGTAACGCGTTCATGCGTACGTGTACCAAGGTGCAAACAATTAGTAAGTCATTGAAATAATTACAGGCCATCGCTCAGTTCACTACAGCCGTGCACAGAGTTACAGTAAATGGCCAGAGTGGTGAAAACAATAAATCTATCCGTCTGTTGAACCTGCATTATGTATTTGTGTTTATAGTCAATTAATTAACCCCGTGTGACCTGTGGGTGAAGACGCCCAGCAAAGTGGGCAAAGCTTTGGAAATCTGAATATGACAGGCCTGATTATGGCTTGAACGTGTGCGTGTTACGTATGGCACAGTTCATATGTTTGCAGTGGTGAGTAAGGCTTTTCTCAGTGGGAAGACATGATTTACGTGGAGCTTTCAGCCCGAATTAGTGGCCAGAGGGTGAAAGAAGACACCAACCCCAGCGAACACCTGACTAAAACACGTCTCCCGAAACTCCTCTGCACGCCTGCCTGTGTAATTTCCAAACTTTGAAATGTACAAACGACTCCTAATGAAATGTCAACTGGGCTGATATGGAGGATATATAGCCCGTCATACCAATTACACCGCAAAACAACTTTTAGACGTGTTCTAAGTTGTTTTTTTAAAACATGTGCTCATCCCAGTATCTGGAGGGTTAAAAGTTATTTTTTTCCCCCTCTCTGATCTTAACGTGAAAGTCAGATTTCATGTTATAATAAGTGTGATTACTAAAACATAAAAGTGGGGTAAATGCAGCTTTTATAACCTTGTAATTTACCTGACAACGGGCCTTTAATTTTCTGCATTTCAACTTTTACGCACGGCCTGCACAATTATCACAAAGATAAAAACAGTACTTGAGGTTACTAAACCTTAAAGTATGAAAAAGTGCCTGCTTCTAATATAATTTGTCACAAATAGACGCGGATACTCGGACAGAACTGGGGCGACTAGTTAACTGAATATATATCTGAATATTTGGTCGATGCAATAAATTGCCAGAGGTAGATAAGCAAATTATATTGCTTAAGCGCACAGTGGTAACAGTGGTTGTTTATGACTCAGCAACATTTTGTTTTAAATACGACCTCTGGCTATTTTTTGCTCGATGTCATAATAATAAAAAAAGAACTAGATGAACCTATTCTGAGATTATGTTTAAAGTGTCTCCTACCTTTCCTTCGCCTCCGCTGCTCGGTCTCTCTGCCGTCTGTTTTTGAACCAGTTGCTGACCTGCGTGGTGGTGAGTCCCGTGGCCTCGGCCAGCTCTCTTTTCTCCCGCGGAGATGGATACGGATTGTGGGTGTACCACTCTCGGAGGACGCTCCTGCTCTTCTCCTTGAAGCAGTAGCTCGTCTCTTCTCCGTCCCAGATAGAGCGGGGCAGGGGGAACTTTCTCCGGACGCGGTACTTCCCCACGGCGCCGAGCGGGCGGCCTCTCAGCTTCTCCGCTTCGATGTAGTGCGCCTTGAGCCACAGCTGCTGCAGCTTCGGGTGGTTGTGCGGCGAAAACTGGTGGCTCTCAAGGATCTTGTAGAGCTCTCGGAAGTTCCCTCGGTGGAACGCGACCACGGCTTTCGCTTTGAGGACGCTCTCGTTTTTGTGGAGGTGCTCGCACGCCGGGAGCGACCAGAGGAAGCGCCCCAGCCGCTCGATGTTCCCCCCTTGCTGGAGGACTTCGCAGACACACGCCACTTGTTCTTGCGTAAAACCAAACGTCGGAAGCATGGACATGGCGACAACGTAAACCAATACAGATTATATTGTGCCTTACTTCCACGTCTCTCCACTCAGTCTCACATTAAATCAAAACGCATTAAGTCCATAAGCGACAGAAAGGTCCCCCAAAAAAGAGCAGCCTAAAACTTAAACTGACCAAGGTTAGGTAATATCCAACTGCGTATTGAGGAATAAACTCAAGCCCATTCAGCCATGCAAAACCCCAGGCGACAACTCCTCATAAAAGTTGGTGAGAAAGAGAGAAAGTTGCTACTCCTTCCACCGTCCTCCTCCACCTTTTCTATGCCGTTTCAACATAACCTACTCCCGGAGACCGGGCTCGCTGGCTCGTTTTAATAATATTATTCTAAGCTGGCAAGACAAGCGATTATATGAACTCTGATTGGTCGGTTATTTGACCCGGGGATGGTGAGGATAAGACAATAGCCTTAGTCAAATTATTTGCCATGGTTACGCTGTCACTCAAAGTAACCTGATATGCTTTGAGGTGGCTCCCTGGCAAAGTCAACCCGATTGTTCCCTTCACGAGCAGCCCGCCTACCAATAGAAATATTGCTCAGATTTTTCTTCTAAAACAGTTTTTTTTCTTCTCTCCCCTCACGTTGACAGACACCTCGGGCAGCCAAAGAGCGCCAAGCTTGGGGGTGTAGGAGGTGTGTATGTGTGTGTGCGTGTGTGTGTGAGAGAGAGGTAGGTGGGTGGGGTGTGGGGGAGGAGTGTGGAGAAGGCAGAGCATGCATGCAGCGCTGATCCCGCGGCTGGGGGAAGGATGGCGCCAGAGCGCACAGAGCCCTCGCTGCAGTGTGTGTCCTCATGCCCCCTGGCAGCTTCTCACATATCAATCAAGATTTCCACCAACGCCTGGAACTTTAAAGTTAGTCGCGTTCAGCGTTTCATAGAAGCGAAATGACGAGTGATGTGAGTGTTTAATGAAAAGTTCGCTAAAGAAATACCCGACCTGCTTATGGTGGTTGTCATCAAGCAAAAAAATAAAATACGAATAAATAAATAAATTAGACAAATTCTGCCGGAGAGGGCAACGATTTATGATTTCTTACATCCGATCTAATTAGATAAATTTGATCTGCGTTTATTTGAAGTTGTAAAGATTTGTAAATAGGAATAGGAATTTGAATAGGAAGTGAGTTTTCAGGTGATTTAGCCGAGGAAAAACAGACTGCATGTCACTAAATGTAACCAAGAAAGTGAGCGATATCTTACAAATAATAACAAAAAAGAAAAAAGTAAGACTTTAAGCTTAAGAAAAAGTACAGAAAGCTGTGTTTAGAAAGCAATCTATGAAAAATATTTAGTAACTTTGCATGCATATAAAAAG
The DNA here is from genome assembly GCA_033238685.1 of Lates japonicus. Taxonomy (NCBI): domain Eukaryota; kingdom Metazoa; phylum Chordata; class Actinopteri; family Centropomidae; genus Lates; species Lates japonicus. Next base: position 20,544 of record BRZM01000796.1, read on the forward strand.
TATGCGCTCTAATGTTCCCACTGGAGATTAAAAAAGTGTCTTATATTAAGTTTATAGCTAATTTAAGGATTTAAAAAAATCTAATCTGGTATAAATATTATCTTTGTGTATGAAGTAGATATGTTGCTCTACAGTTGATTATGACATTGCCGTGATGAGATTTCTTATTTAACGCATGTGACAACAAAGACATGATGAAGAATATCTAAATGAGGGGTGAGGCAGTGACTGCAGGAGCGCACAGAATGGCAAACAAATCTTAAGGTGTGCGGCCGGTCTAACGGTGAAGTGTCCGTGTGTGCTGTGGAGCTAGACAGAGGCACAGAAGGAGAGAGTCTGTCGGGGCAACAGGAGGAGAAGAAAATCGGAATCAAGCTGCACACCGGTGAGACAAAAATTTCCGTTTGCATTTAAGTCAACTTGGCTGACACGGTTTAGTGCAGCGGTGGAAGGAAGATGAAGTCAGAGATCATCAAAATCACAGGCGGGATTAGACAGATAAGATTTGAAGACCTGAGTAATCATTCCAGTGTGATGATTACAGATAAAATGACTGGGAGAAAGAAAGACGAGAAGTGTAGGAAAGAGTGAGAGAATGTTTTTTTTTTAGTTTTTTTTTTTTTTTTTTTTAGAGGTGATTTAGTGAGGAGCTTTTATGAATCACTATGCTTGTTGAAGTGATGAGTTTTCACACGGTGGGAGACCTCTGCTCTCCAGGCTGCAGCAGTGAAGGTGGCAGCGGCACGAGGAGCAACAACAACAACAACAAAATCAGTTATTTGACTTATTTGCTGTTGTCAGGTGTAAGGAGCAGAGGCGTGTGTCACGCGGACGGGGCATGTGTGTTATTGAATGTTGGGCCAAAGATTGACCAGTTGGTAGATTTCTATCGCCCCCACCATGGGACCTCTTCATTAGAGATACGATTGTCAGTTACACCCACACTCAGTATCACATCACCCGAAGCTCCTGCCTCAAACCACACACACACACACACACACCAGTGATTCTGTCTCCACCGGCAGACCTGTTTTTCAGCAGATTTCTTTCATCTCACAACTTAAAATTACCTGTGGACCACAACACATCCCACTTCAGAGAGAAAATGAACTGGCAGGTGGTGTTCAAAAAAAGTAAAGGACTTAATATTATTATTATTATCATTGTAATATTAATAGGCATATTATGGTTTATGTACAGACCTTAATTTTAGATTTTCAAAAAAAAAAGTTGCAAATAAATATCAGCAGCACATCTAAAGTCCAAGCAAGGAGCTACCTAAAATCTCAGGGGTACATAAAACATTTTTTTAGTCAGCGGCGCTCAGGTCACAGCTTTATATTTTTGCTCCACATTTGCAATTCGTCAATATTTGTCTGCTGCTGCTGCTGCAGGCCCTAATGGCGACCAGCTATTTCTGTCTAAGTCGCGGCTGTTTTAAAATGAGTTATTAGCGTAATTATGAAGTTAGTTTATCACGAGGGGATGAGGAGTCCTGTAAGAGGAGCCTGATCCCTGTTTCCGTGTTGTGTTCTCTCCTCTGTTTAATAAATTGACTTGGGTTTCGCCTGAAGCGCAGTTCTCAGAGAGTATTACGGCATTAGGCTGACTGATGGTAATCGTCAGGGGACCGGGGGCTCGCCTGAAATGGATAGTGAGAAAAACAAGGACGGGATTTAACCATATACAAATACATAAAACACCTACACGTTTTATTTCAAGCTGAAGTTAAACATAATAATAATAATAATAATAATAATAATAATAATAACAATAATAATAATAATAATCTATTTTAAAATGATTACAATGCCACATATCATAATGTAACCTATCACATGTGTAATTAAATCGCTTTCTGAATGTGTTTTCATTTGTTAACTTTGATTCCGCCAGCTCATGAAAGCTGCAGCGCAGAGAGCGAGAGCGATGAGTGAAACTATGAGCGCCTGTAAACACAGTTTGACAGACGCGACATTTTAAACCGATTTCAGATAAAAACTTATCACCACTGTCCATCTAACACAAACACCTCAAGGCCCCGTAATTGAGCCCAACACACACAAACACACACACACACACACACACACACACACACACACACACACACACAGGAGGACTCTCCCAACTGCTGAAAGAACTGCTGCCATTACTCACAGTGGTCACAGTATATTTTCCAACGAGGTTATGTATCGTCTCTCTCTCTCTCTCTTTTAAACCTTTCACATCACAGACCGTTCAGATTTAAGCCTGGTAATTTATCCAAACGACCTTGCACGCTAAAAATACTCCTTCTGAGGCTGTTATTGGGAATCAGACATGATGTTGTATTTTATTTCTTTTGGGTTTTTAAAAAAAATTGATTTCTTGGGTGAAGTTCTTCACCTCTGCTTTAACTGCTGACTGTCACTGGTTGAGTTCGTTGCCCCCTGTACACCCATGCTGTATGTCCCCTGATATCAGAAGTTACATGAGGGCCTATGAGCTTATTCATCCCTGCCTCACTCTGTCCTTAGTCATTTGGATTATTTTGGGTGATGATGGGTGTAGACGTAACTAAAATAAGGTCTGGGGCCCTAGAGGGAGCTTCAGATGGGGTCATTATTGCTCTCATTATATGTCATTCTGATGAGATGATACACACAATATCCAGCCCTATTTGGAATCACTGCCAGACATAAAATCAAAGCAGATGGAGTACTAGGGGACACGTTTTTTTTTTTTTGGTAGGGCTTCTTTTTTTTGGCATTTTTAATATGAGAAAGTTTGAGAAAATCTGAGTCTGCCCCACTCATGGTCTGGATCAACACCTGCTCACTCAGTCTTTGTTGCCCCTAGATAAATGTGTCTTATCTAAATACTTATTTAACTGTGGATTAGAAAGTTTAATGATCAGGGAAGCGGGTCGTTACTATAGCAGAGATGATATATTAGAACTGAGCAAGTACAAGAGTAGAGAAGGCAATTAAAATATGAATACAAATATAAAGCATCTTCACTGAATCAGGTTGATCATGGCCGGAACTGCTGGGCGTGTGTGCACCGGCAATGACAGGGCAAATCAGGGTCCAGTGTCTGGCCCTTGACAGTGTTTGTAAACCACTTGTTTCCACGGATCAGTTTGATCAGAGAGCTCTGGCTCTGAAACGGTAATTATTACGTGCGCTGATGAATGGAGATCATGTTTCCCCTAATAGCCAACCCCCATACCCCCTATTTTCACAACCTCCCACCGCTCACCTCGGCCACTCTCCACCACGACCTCCACTAATTGAGCTGATTATTGCAAGATGTGTGTTTTGGTGTGTGTGGTGTGTGTGGGGGGGAACATAGGAGGGGACGTGGCTTTTATCCCCGTAAGACTGCTACACACACCGACCTGAGACAAGTGCAACAAGGGGTTGATGAGTAACATTCTTTCGGACAGGCATCCAAATGCTGGGCAGAGAGAGAGAAATTATTAAAGCCAGAGCCTGTGTGTCTATACCGGTTAAGGGGATATGAATGAGGGTCTATCCAATAATTGGTTGTTTACATCTATCTTGTTACCCCAGAGGCCAGGGCTATCCTATAGAGCAAGGAGGAGATTTCACTAAACTGCAAAGGCAAGCAGCAAGGGAGGGGTGGGGATGAAGGGGTGGGGCTGCGGGTGTGGATGTGGATGTGGGTGTGTGTGTATGTGGAGGTCTTGTCTAAATTTCCAGGAGGCTCGAACCGGTCGGCAGGTTCATCAGATTGGACAGTTTACATTTCAGGCCCAGTCTAGAACACGTACGGTACGGCCGACACAAAACACAGCAATTTAACAGGCAGTTAAAAGGTGAGTCGAGCATTATCATCACAGAGCGAATTCCTGCATGAACAAAATCAGGTAGCAAAGACAGTGACCTCTACCTTTTATCTTGACACACCTTTCCCACATGCAGCCTACTTGTAGTATCAGCCTCTATGAACTGAGTATAGTCTTGTATATGTAGTACTCACACAGTGCGAGTTAGCTATGGTCTAAATTAAAGGTTTCTGCTAATGAGTGTTGCTGAAAATGCAATATCAGATTTTTCCAAGTAAGTTTAAATGGCAAGCAGGTGGAAAAGCTTCTGAGACAAAACTCTGTACAATAATAAACTCTCCCCTGAAACCAGTGTCATTAAGTTCATTTTGTGCACTGTCACCTAATGCTTAATGAATTCTTGGTTAGTGGCTAATCATCACTCGATGAAACATCTGGACAATAAGTTAATCAAAGCTCTTTTTATCTAGCTAAAATCAGTTTTGTTGCATTTACCTTTCAGATAATTGTAATCTGAGCACTTTCTGGAGCGAAGGAGACAAATTAAAAGCCCTGCAATTAAGCACAGCCTGTGCCCTCGCGCAGTTACATCTATTACCCACTGGCAGAAAAGCCTTAACCAACCAACACTCCACTGCCCACCCACTACCACCACACTCCTGTGGAACAAACTTACACCCAAATTGCAGCTGGCCAGAACACCGGAGCAAACAGCAACAAGTGTCTGTTTTTCTACAAGGTCATTGGGCCTGATGAGTGTGAGTTTGTGTGTGTGTGTGTGTGAGAGTGAGAGAGAGAGAGAGAGAGACAGAGAGTGTGCCGCTTGCTGCTGAGGTTAATTTATTCGATCAATCACTCCATTTGATTCCTGTTTATTTTCAGGAGTCACACGGTCATTTCAGCCGCACACTGAGCCCTTTATGCACTGCCAAGGCGTTTCCCCTCAACCACTAAGATTGTATAGCATGCATTCGGCCATAATTTGGAGAGGAGAGCGGTTCCAGCACTTCTCAGATATTTCACGGTTCCTAACCTTTATGGTGAAATCCCCTCAGACCTGTCTCTCGTCAAACCCGCAGTGTGCAGACGTGCACGTATATGAGCTTCACACATACACTGATTTATGTCAACGCTGTGGGCTTGTTTTAAATGACTGCAAACACACTCCAGTACGGAATTATGTATTATTATCGTCTACAATTTGGCAAATGGTGCGCAGAGCAAAGTGTGCAGCCTCTCTATGCATGTATTTTCTTTTGAGTAGGCTTATAGGCTGTATGCTTTTACTGTGAATTTCCTTTTTGCCTAAACCTGTTATACCAGCTAAAAAACAGCACTTTTCACTCTGTACTTTATGTTTAATCTGATTGACACATTTAGTAACTAGCTTCACACTGTTGATTCAGTTTGTAACGCTGCATATTGACAATAAATTGTAAACCTAGCTAGAATTTAACTTGCTCCTTTGGAGTATTTTATTACGGCAAGCAACTAAGAGACCACCATGGGACCAATATGTAGGATCAGATAAACCTTAGTCTGCTCTGCATCCAAGTGGACAGAGACCTAGGCCATATAATTTGATCATAATAACCAATTGCTTCTGATCATGTAACATTTCAAATAGCAAATAAATGACTCTTTTGGCCAGGAACATGAGGGAAAAGTTTGTCCCACCCCTAAAACAAATAAAAAGAGGACTCGACTATGATACCACAATGTTATTTCAGTGCAAGCTCGGAGCAGAACATATTTTGGAAACTGTTTTTACTAAAACAGTGAAGGAAGCAAGGGGACACAAAACAACAACATGTCAAATTACCCACAGAGAGCTCTGCAGTTGAAGTGCAGCTTTTACACTCCGTAAGCTATTTACTCTCAGAAAACATGGCTCGGATAGCAAGAAAATATGTGAATGCTTAAAAGTGGATATTTCTCTTTCAGTCAAACTGGGGGACTTCAGTATCCTGTGTGAATCTCACACATCTTGCAGTATAGTATTCCTTTACATACAACCCAAGCTTTTCACTTAAAGCAAAAGTCTGCAGCATCGCTTAATGTTTTTCCCTCATGCAACATTCTTCTGTTTTTACAGTGCTGGAACTCATATGTCAGGAAAGAATTTATTAAAAGCGACCCGCTGTAATTAGCAATGTGCTAATGCTTGAATTTGTATCCATTCCTGTATGCAGGGTTTTTACAACACTTCGTGGTTTCACTTGAAACACAGGCCTGACCCTGTGTCACTGGCCATATGGGCAGTAAATAGTTCCATGATAGAGTCAGCGGTTGTACTGATACTGTACCCGAGAGAAACTTCTATTATACATCATACTACATGGTGTTTTTAAGGCATGAAGATGATTGACAGTGAAGTTTGAAAAATGTGATTGGTATTTTCCTTTACTTTTTGTAATTAGCCTCAGTGTCCATGGTTTGAAAACAGCTCAGGGCAAGCTGCTACAACTTTTAATGTACATGTTAAAGTTCATTTCTATAAATATACTTTGTCACCATGATTTTATTATGACAGGAAACTATTTTTTTAACATCATATAAATGGGTGAAATTGGTACCAGGAGCTTTAATTCTGACAGCGTAATTAGCTTCACATTGACCTAAATGATCTTCCCTGAAGATTCAATGGACACCCTACATCATACCTACAGCATTGGTTTCAACTAGATTGTTTCATATGGATTAAATGCAATTTTAGGTCAACTGATGCTATCAAGTTATGATTTGTTGAGCGTGTTGGCATGCTTCTCATTTACTACTTAGCATTAAACACAAAGGACAGTTGAGGTGCTAAAGGAAAAGTCAGGAAATCACCAAAGATTAAAAAATTTAACATTAGGGGGACATCAACTCCAGGTAACCCCCAAAAACATGGATACATCATCTGGGAACCATGAATGTCTGTTCAAAGTTTGGTGTCAATTCATTAGGTATTTCACGGGGTAAGTGAAAACTTTGGCCTGCTTGTGACACAGGAGGACAAGTCAAAAGGATCACCAAAGGATCACAACAGATCATCACTGCTATTCCTATAGCCATGCCACAGGGGTGGCTAACAATTAGATTAAAAAAACAAAACAAAAAAAGCATGCTCATGAAAAGACAGATTCTGTCAGGCAGCTGATTCTTGTTTCCAAAGAACACAAGTAACTTTGATTGGGGACGGATTCATGCTGTCATCACAGCACAGACCACCACAAAAAGAGAAGGGTATCCTTCTGATCAGTGCCTGTTCGCGCCGTTGCCTTGTCTTTGCAGTACAGCTCCTACTTTTATCTTTTCACAGTTTTTTTTATGTGTTCAGTGTATTCGTTATTCAGGGTCTGCAAACCCCATTTCCACTCTGAGGCCTCCAAGAAATCCCATTAATGTGTCTACATTCATCGTCTAAATGACTTCTCTCTCATTAAACCAAACCATCCATCAAGCCTTTTGCTGTATTCTGCTCACTATTGGGCAAGATATGAGATATTGTGAAGATGAAAGCAAGTGTTTGCTTTGTAAATAGAAGTGTGGCACGATGTATCGCTCATTTGTTTTTATATGGAAGAATTGGATTTCATGATTGCTTTTTAATTCTGCCTGCAGGGTATATTAAACGCCTGCAAACCTCTGAACACTTTGTCCAGGAAACTAACAATTATAGTCAATCTGAGCATATGGCAACCGCAGCTATTTGAGAGAAAAGATGGGGCTCAGGCTGAGGGACTGCCTCATGCATCATTACATTTTACTTAGGTTTAGTTTCTCCATATAGAGTTGCTGTTTATGTCAACGATTCAACCTTTTCCCTTTTAAATGTTTCTCTTAAAGCCAGAGGATACATTTTAATGTAACACTTTCTATTTAAAGCTAATGATATTTGGAAAAACATGGCTATAATGGTTAATAGCTTCTTTAAATCTTTCAGACACAGCTTGCTGGGGCTCTCATAGCCTATGAATATTTCACTCTCAATTTATCATTACTAAACAATGTTATATATGGGACTATCAAGCATTTGATTACACTGTAATTTATCCATATATGATCTTGTTACTTAAATCTGTTTAGGATCACAATGACAACGGAGTCAGCTGAGCAGCACCGAACAACTTTCTCCACCCTCTCATGGAGGATCTCAAAGTAATTTCAGGCCGGCATGACCAACCCTGTCTCCTATAAATTATGTTCATATACAACTAAT